>JAJMSE010000089.1:0-32865 GCA_030558305.1 Pichia phayaonensis
GGGGGGGGGGGGGGGGGGGGGGGGGGGGGGGGGGGGGGGGGGGGTTCTTCTAGCCTGCATTTAACTACCACCTACGGTCGGTTGCGCATATTCATAATTTGGCCACCACTAATATAGGAGGTAAAATATATTCCGTCTTTCCTACACAACAGTTGCATATATATTGCCCAACTTATAGGCAATATTCCCCATTGAGCAGTTGTATATCTGATAAAGCATCGAAAATCTGATCAGTCAGTAACCAAATTCATTTAGTCTTCTTTAGGTTTCGTTAGCCGTATCCAGATTTTTTTAATCATTTTACATTTTCTATCATTGCATTAGTTTTATCTTACATACAACCAACTTTGCTATTCTTATATTTTACTTATACCATTACGCCACACCGATAACATAACCATGTCCCGTACACCCCATATTGATACATCAGCAAGTAATGCATTCAAATATGCATCATTGGATCCTCACACTCCAGTCCAAATTGAAGAGTATTCAGATCTATACGATGATTACATGAATTCCCCACAATCTCAAAATTTACAAGACTCCCAATATTCATTAAATTCGAATGATGATACAACAATGAATCCAGGTGCTGCTGTTTATGAACAATCTGTTGCTCCTTCAAAACATCAATTTAGTGGTGATTCTATTAATAATAGCAGTATTAGAGGTTCGCAATCTCCTTTAATTCTAAATAATAGAAATCAACCTGATGTGCTTGATGATTCGCTTGATTCTTCGTTTGTTAGTAATTCTGAACTATCGTCAAAAACTCCTCAATTAAACTATAATACGCAATTTGTTTCTCCAAGAACTCCAAATGGTTTTACGCCCTCTTCATTTAACAAACTTTCGAAAACCCCGAACCAACAACAACAAAACTCAATTAACCAAAAATTACAAAACTTAGATATTTCAAAAAACCCAAATCCTTTAGGTATTTACGGTGTGAATTCTGTTTATTCTCCTACAAGCCAGTATTATCAACAATTCGAAAGTCCTAATGATAGTAGACTATCAGATAATGACAACGGTGAGTCTTATGGAACTGGTGAACAAGTAGTTGATAACGAGGAAGATGACGACGATGAAGACTACGATGATTCTGAGGTCGAACAACTACTTTTACAAGCAAGATTGAAAAATCTGCAACTATATTCAACATGCGGTCAAAATATGCCTACAAATTCAAATGATGCCACGATAATCAATAACAGCTCAGATAGCGGAGTTCCTAAAATCATAAGAAAAAGTATCAAAGATTTTAAATTAGGCAAAGAATTAGGTGAGGGTTCGTACTCAACTGTTATGCTAGGTACTGATATAACAAATGGTAAAAAATATGCAATGAAAATTTTAAACAAAAGGCATATTATAAAAGAAAAGAAGGTTAAGTATGTTAATATTGAAAAAAATGCTTTGAATAGACTGGGTGATAGAAATGGTATAATTGGATTGCATTTTACATTTCAAGATTCCCAAAGTTTATATTTTGTTCTAGACTTTGCAGAAAATGGAGAATTATTGACACTGATTAAAAAATTTGGCACAATGAATGATACTTGTACCAAATATTATACCGTTCAATTGATTGATGCAATTGATTATATGCATAAAAATGGTGTTATTCATCGTGATTTGAAGCCTGAAAATATTTTGATTGATAAGGATTTGAAACTTCAAATTACTGATTTTGGTACTGCAAAGTTACTAGACAAAGATGACCTGGGTAATTATCCTTCAGATGCGAGAGCTAATTCATTTGTTGGTACTGCAGAATATGTTTCACCAGAATTATTGAATGATAAATACTGTGGCAAAGCAGCTGATGTTTGGTCATTAGGTTGTATAATTTATCAAATGATTGCCGGTAAACCCCCATTTAAGGCAACAAATGAGTATTTAACATTCCAAAAGATTCAAAAGTTGCAATATGCATTTACTGCCGGATTTCCAATAATTATCAGAGATTTAATTAAAAGAATTTTGTTATTAAAACCAAGAGAAAGATTAACAGTTAATGATATTAAAAAGCATATGTGGTTTAAAAACATAATTTGGGATGATCAGGATCAAATTTGGAATCATCCACCACCGGAATTAGGTCCTTATAAGATTTCTGCAAAGGCAATGAAACCAATACCCGAATTAGACAATCAATATCCAAATGGTTCGTCTACTTCAATTTTACAAATGAAAAAATCAAAAAGCACGAATGTTTTATCCAGTAGTGGTAGTAATGGCATAAATGGTAATAAAAAATCGAATACAAATCCAGTTAAAAAAAGGGCAATTTCAACAAATTCTGCACCTTCATCAGCTTCAAATCCAATTCCATCGACCCCGCCTCCATTATCTGCACCTAATTCAGCTCCACCAAGAAATACATCATCAACAAAGATAAAGTCAGCAAGTAGTGCAGCATCTGCTGCTCTCTATGGGAATTCGAGGAAACCATCATCATCGACAACTAATAATCCATCATCATTATTATCACCACCACCAATACAAATTATACCGCAGCATAGATCAACTTCACCATCACCCAGTTTATTAAAACAACAACAAATACAAGCTTCAACTTCATTATACCCAACATCTCTATCAGCTAATGATATCCACCAGATGGTAGCGGATAAAATTGTAAAGGCGAAAGAGTTAAAAGCAAAAGAGGCAAAAGCTCATCAAGCAAAGTTCTCATCAAATACATCAGTTGATGTTATCCCGGGTACAAACATTCCAAGACCTGTTTTAAATATAAAAATTGCGTCAAGATCAATTACAGGTACAAGGTCTAGAAACAATTCATCATTAAAGAATAACAAAAAAGCCGAAATTCCTCAATTATCAGTTTTAGATTTAAAATGGATTCAATATATTAAACATTCTGATGAAAGAATCATGAAAGTTGGTATCGTTGAAGCATTAAGGGACGTTACAAATAATTTTGAGAAAAAATATAAGGGCATGATTATTGAGTCTCCATTAGGTTATAACAATAAAGATGACAATACTGAATCAAACTTATTTTCATCAAATGACGACGAATCAATTATGCTGTTAGATCTAGCTAGTAATTCTGTGGGACAGAATGAAGGATCCGCTGGTACATCGACGACATTTAATACAGATTCTACGGAGGTGGAAGCGGGAAGTGAATCATCAGTTGATAAATTCAGGAAATTTTTTACAGTTAAACAACCAACACTACCAATGTTTGGAAACAAATATGTTACCCGCACGATGATAATTACAACATTTGGTAGAGCATTACTTTTCAAAGAAAATTATGGGGTTGAAAACAATAATTCAAAGTATGAACTAACAACAGAAATTGATTTAACTAATTCATTAGTTAAATTCGTTGAAGTTGTTGGGGATCGTAAAATCAGTGGTAAAAATGGTAAAGGATTATTTGCAATTGTTTCACAATCAATTACGATTCTTTTAGAAGTTGATAGACTTGAAATATCTCAATGGACAACGACTTTAGCAAATTCAAGAATAATGGAAAAGGAACGTAGGCTAAAAGAATCAATTAATTTGCGTAACGATAGTATGTTTATTGAAGCTGGAGGTGAAGCCGCTGCACATACAGCTGCAACATTGGCCGCAATCAAAAATCCAGATTTGGGAATGACATCCCATACTGAATTTGGTAGTAGTAGTAGTATGGCCAAGAAGCCATCACAATCATCATCTACATCATCATCTAACATAAATAACAACTCAAGATCGTCAGCAAAGTCAAATGCCTCACCGAGAGAAACCAAAAAGAAGACAAGCATTGGTAAAGGTCCAATGATCTCAGCTGCAATTAATAAGGCAGTTTCAATGGCAAGTGTAAATGCTGCTGTTGGAGCCAAGAATGATGATAATAAAAAAATTACACAAATGAACTCTAAGTTTCTTGCTCGTAGTAGACTTAGATAATTTGATATTTGTTAATGTGAACTTGTGTATTATGTATTTTTAACAAATATATGAAATTCATGTCAATAGTGCTACTATTACGTAAATAACACGGCACCCTCGCACCGCACAGTAGTAGGGCGATTGAGATCACGTGCAGTAACAGAGGGTATGAGAAAAACCCTTTTTTGAAAAAACGCGGACTGTGCGAAAAGAATCGTCTACACTCTGGGAAAGAGACAGAGAGTCTGTGTGTGAGGGTGAGAATCGAAAATTTTCAGTATATTGGTTACTGTTGGTTCAACAAAACTTAGTTTAAAGGATCTTTTATTCACCAAATACAATCTATTAAACAAAATGGCTAAGTTCATCAAGTCTGGTAAAGTTGGTATGTATCCAATAATGTGCTTTTAACCATACATGTTAAATCGTCTTTACTCTATTGAAAAAAAATAATGAACCAATATTTGATTATATTTGAATAATTTTAAAGTAATATTTGAATCTGTATTAATATCACAAGTTTATTACAAGTGGAATAGTTTTTAAAATATGATCTAGAAAGATATATTATTATTAATGTTAAGTGAAGTTTACTGGATTTTTCAGTCAGACTAACCAGACCGCACAACAGAAATTGAAAAATTAATATCATAACAAAACATAACATTCAGTCATTCATCTTGAAAAAAAATTGCCCAGTTTACTGACACAATAGTTTTTCAGTATTTTAGCATTGATTGAAAATTTGAAGTTCATAAGTTATTTTAAACATTCTAATTAAATACGATATAAGACAGTAATAAAACCATAAACAAAATACTAACATCGAAATTATTCTTTTTCTTGTTTATCATTATAGCTGTCGTTGTCAGAGGTAGAAACGCAGGTAAGAAGGTTGTCATCGTCAAGCAATTTGACGAAGGTACCAAAGCAAACCCATTCCCACATGCAATTGTTGCAGGTGTTGAAAGAGCTCCATTAAAGGTTACTAAAGGTATGGGTGCAAAGAAGATTGCAAAGAAGACTAAGGTCAAGCCATTTGTCAAGTTAGTTAACTACAACCACTTAATGCCAACTAGATACAGTTTCGATGTTGAACCATTCAAGGCTGCTGTCACTGTTGAATCATTAAACGAACCATCTCAAAGAGAAGATGCTAAGAAGGCTGTTAAGAAAGTTTTCGAAGAAAGACACCAATCTGGTAAGAACAAATGGTTCTTCACTAAGCTCGCTTTCTAAGTAACTTTATATAAAGATTAAGGATAAATAAACTACTTTAATGTGCAATAATAAATAAAACTTTCTGTTTTCTAGTAATTATATTATTAAAATTATAGATTATAAGAGATTATAAATTATAAATCGTTAGCCCTCTATTTAATTTCCCATTTAGCATCAGTAATAGCTGTTTCTTCACCAGCTTCATCATCGTAATCATACCATTCATTTTCATCTAATAAAACGTCTTTAAATACCGAATTGCTACTAACACCCTTACAGGTGAATGGACCATCGGGGATAAAGTCGATTAGTTCAAAACCTCTGGCATCAATTTCAAGCATCTTTATTTGACTTCCATTGGATTCTAGTTTATAGCCTTCAAAATGCTTTGGTAATTGAATATTAATATTTGATTTTGCCTTACAAAATGAACATGAACCAACAAAACTTGCTTCACCTCTTGACCCATCAATTTCGTATTTTTCATATAAATTAATTGAAATTGGTTTATCATGAGCTTCACGACACTTTGTGCATTGGATTTTAAAGTTATATTCAAATGGTTGTTCGGTTGAATCCAATGGTTTTAAATCCGTAACATTGTTTAACTCTGCGGAAAGGTATAGATATTGAACCATTTATAACTTTTTAAATGTATTTGTTTTGGCAGATATAAGCTTAATTTGTTAATTCTATCAATTACTGTGCATCTTTCAAAAGGATGTTAAAAATTGAAAAATTTAAGGGCGATCGGATTAAAAATGGAATACCGCCCTGATACAATTCATTTAGGAAGTATCCTTTGCATACACTAGTTACTAGAGCTTACATGAACTGTTTATTACAGTTGGCCTTGTTAAGATATTTTTACTTGAAATCTTCCCTAAATGTATAATTACCATTATTGGTGTAGAATTCAGTACGACAAGTGGTTCTTTAAGAAGAACCTCATTGTATAATGCTAGAGTGGTTCATGAACATAGCACTTTGCAATAGCTTTTTAAATTACTTTTCAATAGGAACAATTAACACAGCAGAAAGTGAAAATCCAGAGAGCAAAGCTTTCTGCTTTATCGATTGTGATTGATAAACATTAATCGGAAAAAGTTATTGCACTGTAAAATTAAGTGAATTTACGTATAGAGACCTTAACTGGATTTTTAAAAATAAAAAACAAGTCATATTGTTTATTAGTGCACTAACTGTTCTACTTACATATACATCTACTCTTTCTAACTGAACTCCCCACCAAACGTACAAAATTGAGTTGTTTGCTCTTTCTTTGCTCTCATTGGTCGAAAACCCCCACCTTTTCGAGACATGAGATGATTTTTGATTTTTGATTTTTGAGTTTCCAATAATTAATCAAACATTCATATTGAACTCTGTTCAGCACAGGAATCCCAACAAACACCCAGTACTTTCGCCATGTCTTTTGTTGGTAGAATGTCATATATGCAACGTGCATTTGTCAAACCACAAACGTTTATGAAAAATGTTAATTCAAACGCCTTTAAAAGTCAGTTCAAAAGATCATTTCATATGAATTCTAAAAGACCAAGAATTTCGAATAATTCAAATAAATGGAACGTTTATGATGAATTAAAATTATACTCCTACGCATCACATTTAGCGTTTTTCATGTTATTACCACCGATTATTCAAATGTATACGACAAAAGTTGAAGTAATTCGTGATGATACCTTAACAGAATCATCGTTTGCAACCGTTCAAAGTGATCATGGTATAGTCATTAAAAATTTAAACTTTTTGGATATCCTACAGAATGAAAGACATAAATTGCTTGATTTATACCTTCAAAATGAGCCTCAGGGGAAATCACAACAACAACAGCAACCAAAAGAACACGTTTATGAAACAATAAATAATAATTGTAATCCCAACAAAGTCAGCCAACCTTCTCCAAAGAAACCTGACTATGATGACGAGTTCCAAATTTATTTACTACAACTTGATACTGCGTATAATTCCTTAAAACGAAATTCAATTTCTAGCATGGAGTATTATTCTAATATTGAACAGATAGCTGATCGTTTGGTGAATAAAACAAATCTTAAACACGCGTCAAGTGAGCTGGTTCACAATACTATAATGAAAATATTTGATCAATTACATAATTTAAGATTACATAAATATGAAGATTCATTGTTTCGACGTCTATTAACATCACATAAACAACCAGAAATTAAATTTTTGAATATAAAACAACGAATAATTTCAAATTATGAATTTACTAAAAGCAAACGATCAAAGGGAAAGAGACAATTTACAGTTCAAAATACCCAGTTAGAAATTGTTCCAACTCATAAGATAATGAAGCCTTCGATCTGGTTGAACGATTATATTGGGAACTTTGAAAGATTTGCACAATTGGTTCAAATGTTTGCAGTCACAAACCAATCGATGAAATCGTTTCAGATTTTGTTTAATTTAGGATTTAGGAATAGTGATATTCGTAATCAAATGAAAGATGCTCAGTTACGTTATGGATTAATTAGTGCTTTAAAAGGATTGAATAAAAAGAAAGAGGCATTGGCGTTAGAAACAAGAATAAAAAAGCTTGTTAACTAAACTGCTCTATTAGTTTCTCTATAAAACGAACAAATACCTTTATAAACACTTTTCTAATCGCATCACCAATTTATAAACCTAGGTAATACAACAAACATTTAAACATGTACGGTATGTAGTTCGCCAAATAAAAATCCAAAAAAATGAGAAAATAATTTTTTCAGTTTTTCACATCTGAAAAATTTTAATTTTCATTAACTCTAATCATTAGATGGATATCCATTCAGGCAATTCTCTGTTCTTAGCCAGATAACCCCTACTTTAGAAACATATAATGAAATTTTTAACTACGAACTTTGTGAGGTGTGCCGTTAAAAGCTGTGACGGTACAGAAAATTCTTTCCCTCTTAAATTTGAAGAATGCCAATTACAACTTGAAGAACAAGAATTCGACGCAGACTTTATAATATCGATGTTAGAAAGACTTGACTGGTCTGCATTAGTCAAAGTTGCAGCAGATTTAGGAAATACTGCTTTGTCACCTCAAAAACCAGAAAACATTGACCAAAATGAGGTTATGTTGAAAGATTTACACTCTCTTCTCATGGAAACCCAAATCACTGATGGTAAAATGGTTTGTGGAAATTGCCAACACATCTACTACGTAAAGAACTCCATAGCATCTTTCCTCCTACCTCCTCATTTAGCCAAATAAATTTGTGTGTATTTTAAATATCTTAAATATAAAGTGATTATACTCAAATTACGTAAAGACAGAAGTAATATCGCGTTGTCAGGAGCAGAACATTGTGACTTTGAAAATTCAACGGCCAATTATCAGCAATTGCTTTGTTGTCGTTTGTTTAGTTTTTTTTAGTTTATAAAACATCGCAGAAAGCCCATATTGCATATAGTAGTATACCCTAAAATAAAACACTTTTTGGGCGGGTTTAAAACTTTTTGGGGAGAAAAAAATATTAACTAGTCATTTACTATCAACCTAAAAATACCTGTCGTGATTGAGGAAGGAGCTAAGGCAACTGTACTTTTTTTTTAACATTATACACAATTCATCATACTAGGTACATACAAAGTTAAAAATCTCAAATAATTTTTATGCATTTAAAACACAGATAACAATTATCAATTATAGAAATATGCCACAAAGTAAATATCAACAGAACAATCATAAGAAGACCAATTCAGTTACTGAAAAAATTGCCTTTCCAGTATCTACACCGCCTGGATCTCCTGTTAATAGAATAGTACCGCCAAGAGTAATAGATAATGAAAATGATGAACTATCGGACCTGAATTTTGATCAACCGCCCGGTGTAAGAGCCAAATCAAGATCAAGATCAAATTCAAGAAAGCTTTCAATTGGGAGATTATTTCAATTCGTTTCTGATAACAATACTAACAATGGCACTGCCATTTTAACTGATGCATCAACTTCAAGAACTGATTCAGGTAATACGAATAATACTGAATGTTCTCATACTACTATTAAAATTGTTGATGACATAGACCCTTTTTTACAAACCCCTCCTGCTACTAAAGAAAGAAATAATAATGTTACGACACCAGGAACAACCACAAATGGATTATCTGATAACAAAAATGAGGAGTACTTTCCTATCTTTACAGGCAATAAAAGTAATGATGATCCACAGAGTTCTAATAACAATAAAGATTTTAAAGAACAAGTGGATGATGCACAAGATGAATTTGCTAGACCGAGAAGGTTAACTAAAATTAGAAATCTATTTAAATTCAATGCACACGAGGATTCAACTACAATTTTTAATGAAAATGATACAACTAGCACAAGTAACACTGGTAACTTTAATGGAAATGGAAACGGAAATCATAATGGAACTCAGAATGGAAACCAAAATGGAAACCTAAACCAACTTAGTTCACCACCTGTCCTCTCAAATGAGGATAATAATGATGAACATTCCACCTCAATTATGCAAAAAATTAGGAGAATGAGAGCGCCTTCAAGTCCTTCAATTAAACAAAACCAAGAAAAAATAAATCATAACGATTCTAAAGTTGAAGAGACAATTGAGGAGCTAGATCTAACTGAACAATCACATCCTTTTAAAAACGATGAGAATGAAGCACCAGCTGAGAATTTACATCAAAATTTTTTAAATTCCCCGAAAATCATTAATGCCGATAAAAAACATGAAAATGAAGAAACTGATGAAGTAAGAGATGAGCTAAAACCATTGAAGGCATCAGAACCGATAGGTTTCATTCAAAAAAGATTGAGAAGAGTTACATCTGCACCATTAAGTTTACGACAACTAACTGAAAGTAACCACTCCTCTCATTCAAATGACGAACCAAAAGTTGATGTTTTAACAAATCATATTGGTGAAATTAAAATTTCAAAAAGCTCACTTTCACAGTCAAGAAATTATTCAAGTAACTCAACGAGAACAACTGATGTTCAAGTTGGACCGCAGTCTTTTGAAAAGTTAAAACTGTTAGGTAAAGGTGATGTTGGTAAAGTTTACCTTGTTAGAGAAAAGGAAACTAAATGTTTATATGCAATGAAAATTCTCAATAAAAAGGAAATGATTGAACGAAAAAAAATAAAAAGAGTTTTAGCAGAACAAGGTATTTTAGCAACTGCCAACCATCCATTCATTGTTTCACTTTATCATTCCTTTCAATCTGAAGATCATCTTTATTTATGTATGGAATATTGTATGGGGGGAGAATTTTTTAGAGCATTACAAACACGTCGTATGAAATGTATTTCAGAAAATGACGCAAAGTTTTACGCTGCAGAAGTTACGGCTGCATTAGAATATCTTCATCTGATGGGATTTATTTATAGAGATTTAAAGCCTGAAAATATTTTATTACATCAATCTGGTCATATAATGTTAAGTGATTTTGATTTATCAAAACAATCCATTAATGCAGCAAATCCAGCGTTTATTTCAAGTACCAAATCTTCATCAAGTTTACCACAGTTAGATACGAATGCATGTATAAATGGATTTAGAACAAATTCTTTTGTTGGAACTGAGGAATATATTGCACCTGAAGTTATTTGGGGTAAAGGTCATACATCGGCAGTTGATTGGTGGACATTAGGTGTTTTTATTTATGAAATGTTATTTGGAATTACACCATTTAAGGGATCCACTAGAAATCAAACGTTTTCAAATATATTAAAAAACGAAGTTCAATTCCCAGATTATAATCAAACTTCAAACAATTGTAAAAACTTAATTAAGAAACTATTAATTAAAGATGAATCGAAGAGACTGGGTTCACATTCGGGTGCATCAGAAGTTAAATCTCATCCGTTCTTTAAAAATACTCAATGGGCATTGCTAAGAAATCAAAAACCTCCGATGATACCGACCATTAATACTAAGAAGAAACCGATTAATAATACTTCAACTAAAGTTAACAAACCAAGTACGACTTCTTCAATGGGTACACTTAGAAGTAAAAGAAAAACCAGTAGCTCAACTGTTCTAACCGGTGATACTGACCCATTTAAAGATTTTAGCTCAATTACCATAATTCATGATAACGATTCTCAAATTATGAAATTTGATGGCACAGATATTGGTGATGTTACGTATACCCTTCAAAATAATGGATCGGAAAGTTTAAGTAGGAAATTTTTAAAAATGTAACTTAAGGAAAAAGTAAATTAATTGTATACTATGCATTATAAATTGAATAAATAATTTTGCTTTATAAAATTTTAATAAAATGTTTTTTTAAATCAAATCAACTACATTATACAAGTCTCCAATATCTTTGTTGTTCATTTGTTTGACTATTTTGTTAACCTTTCCGGTCAGATGTTTTAGTTCTTCATCATTTGAAATTTTATCTGCCTTTTTGATAATATCTTTCGGTAATCCTGCAATTTTTGCACAATAAACACCATATGATCCCGCACTATAACCAGGCGTTAATTTATAAGTGAATACAATATCATCATCGACAATACTATTACTATTATCACCATCTTTAGCACTACCACTAATACTTTTGTTATTACTTATTATTGTATAACCAAGGTGATAATTCTTAACAACTCCCTTACTTAAATTTTCAAAAACTTCTAATTCTTTGAAATGTGTAACAAATAAGCATAGCACTTTATCGCTCAAATCATTCACAATATAATCCAACACAGACCATGCGATACTGCATCCATCAATTGTTGATGTACCCCTCCCTAATTCATCAATTAGAATTAAACTGTTTTTTGAATTTTTTGAACATTTTTCTAATATTTTAAAACAATCAATTAATTCAATTTGAAATGTTGATTTACCACCGAAAATATCATCATTACATCCTAACCTAATGCAAATATTTTCAAAAACTCCTAATATTGAACCTTTATCACATGGTACAAAACACCCAATTTGTGAAAGTATTATAATTAATCCTACTTGTCTCATAAATGAAGATTTACCACCCATATTTGGACCTGTAATTAAGGCAACCCTTAAATTATCATTTGATGATGATCGCATTGAAAAATCATTCTCGATATATGAAGAGGTATGTTGTGAATATGTTGGTTTTTCTTTTAGTAGTTTTTCGGTTATTGGATTTCGGGAATTTTTGATCTGAATTGTTGGGATATCAACAATTTTCGGTTTCTTGAAGTTATAGTTAGTCGATGCAATTGATAAAGATAGTAGGACATCAAATAATGCCATTTTTCTAATTAACTTTGTAATCTTTGGGTGATGTGAACTTATTGTTTGTGTAAAATTTTGAAATTGTTCATTACATACATTCTTCAAAATATCTTCATGATATTGTAGTTTTTTATATAACTTAGTAGTCTCTGGTGATCTATACCTCGCACAATTCAAAGTTGCACTTATTCTAATCCAATCACTTGGAACACTTTTAATATTTGACTTCCGAATTTGAATCAAATATGGTTCATTATTAACTTTTGTAAACTGTAAATCTTTATTTTTGGTTATTCTTTTTAATTCTTCCAGTTCTAAATTCATTAAATCATGTATTTTAGAAATTTCATCTTTTTGAAATTGAATTTCATCATAATTATAAAAATTTGTATTAAAATATGTAACTATATGATCAGGGGACTTTGTATCTATAGCAGATGGGGAATAAATCATTGATAAATAATTTTCCATATCAATTAAATCAGTTTCTGAAATTTGTTTCATATCATTAAAAAGGGAATATAATAAATTAGAATTTAATACATCAGTAGAAATCAATTCACTTCTTAAATTTTTAAAAACATTCAAAATTTCATTTATCTTTTTCAAAAACGCATAAACTTCTTTCCTATTTGATCTACTGTAAAAAATTCTGGATAAGGTTAATTCTAAATCGGGACAATTTTTTAGGATGGCTCTCACTCTTTCTATTGGAATTGAGTTCATTTTATTTATGAGTGATTCAATCGCATCTTGACGTTCAATGATTAATGATTTATCAATCAAAGGTCTACCTAACCAGCTTCTTAATGTTCTTTGACCAAATTTTGTATATGTATGATCGACTAGGTTAAATAAGGAGCCTTGATCGGAACCATTTGTTATATTATTGAAAATTTCTAAACTTTTTAAAATATTGGAATCTAAAATTATATGTTTGTTGACATCGGAGAAATTTTTAAAATTTTCTGGATGGTCAAATATGGAAGTTAAATTGAATTCCTCTAAATATTCGTAAGATTGGTTAAAAACATTTAATAAATAAACATCTAAATTGGACAAAAATTCAAAAACTGCATCGTCTATATTCTTTTTATCCTTGAAATTATTTAGGATTTCATTATAAGATTCAGAATTTGATGCTAGTTTCATAAAGTTGATATTTGATGTGTTACTATCATTAAATTTGATAAAATTAGAAATACAAAGTTGAGTATATTTTGAAACTTCACCAATTGTTAAAATTTCAATTGGTTCTAAATGATGGAGTCTTGATTCTAAATTTATTCTTGTAAAATCATCATTGAATTCATCATAAACAATTTCATTAAAATAAACATTAATTGAAACAATTGACAAATGATTTTCTTCAGATTCATTGATTAAAATAATTGATTTTCCGGTAACATTTTTTTCTAAATCAGTATCATCAATAAATGTTCCAGGTGAATAAATATTAGTTACTTTACGTTCGAAGATTTTAGATTTTAATTTAGTTTCAGATCTAATTGCAGAAGTTTCGATTTGGTCAACAACACCAACCTTATAACCTTTAACAATCAATCTTCTAATATGAATAATTAATCTTTCAACTGGTATAGAACATTGTGCAAAAGTGGAATATAAATAATCGTTCTTATCTGGATTTTTCAAATCAAATGATATTTTACCCTCTGTCAATTTTATATTTAATATTTTAGATGCAATAACCGCATCGTCACCAAAGAGCTTATATCTATATCCACTTTGAATAAACAATAACTTATCCATATGATCCAGTTTAAATTCTAAAATTTGTTGCTCAAAATCTGTTAATTTTTTGGGTTTTTTATTGCTTCCTATTGATGTATCCTTTTCCAATTTTCGTTTTTTGGATTCTGGAGTTATCCTGATGTTCGGAGATTCTGATTTAATGTTCTTATTATATGCAAAAGTCTGTAATTTTGATGGATTTGATTGATTATTGGATACGGGCGGATCAATTGAAAGGCTATCTTGACTTGATATTTTGTATATTTGATTGGGCATATCGTCATCACTTTTGTTGTTAAGTTTATAAACTTGATTTCTATCTTTATCGTTAATACCAGAATTGTTCGGCATTGGTTCTGATTCAGGACTTATGCTATTCCCGAGATCAGTATTTTCATTATGTTTCACGTTTTCATTGTCATTTCTGAATAGTTCTTTTTGTTTTTTCTTGACGGTAAAGAACCTACTTAGTGTCTGTTGTGACATAATCACAACATTAAAAATGCAAATAATTTATTAAATAATTTTAATGTTTAAGACTTGATTTGATGTCTGAAAAAAAATTAATGATCGTGTTCAACTCTAAATGGACTGTAAAGTAAAGGAACTTTGAAAACGCGGTTGAGTAAAAACATGAATTTTAGATTTTTATAAATTTTAATTGTTTAATTATGCATTTTTTATTTCCTTTTGTCAATCAATAGCACAAGATGTCGTATAATGGGATAGGTCTTTCTTCAGCCAAAGGAACAGGAACATCGGGACATATTCAACGTAGTATAACGAACGCTAGATCAAAAGAAAACAGAAAATCCAAAGGTAAACATTTTTATAATAGACAATTACAATCTTCCAAATTAGAATCTTTAGAAAAAGTCAAGAAATTATCAACCTTATCAGTGGATGAAAATATAATAAATCATGAGTTTAAAAGAGAGTTGGAGATCAAAGTTATGGAATTCAGAGATAAATGTGAAGATGAAAACCCTGATTTTGATGATGATCAAATCGATCAATTAGTTGATGCGTATAGGATTAAATTGTTAAAGTCAGGAAACGGAAGGAGGGTGAGGAGGGCACAGAGTTATAATGTTTCCATAAATCCATTTAGTGAAAATAAAAATAAGGGCAAGGTAGAGGAGAAGCAAGATAAGAAGGATGAAGAGGAAGTTCATAAAGATACTAAACCATCCGATAGCGACAACGATAATGATAATGATAATGATAACGATGATGATAAATAAATAGCAACAGATATCCAGGATACAGACAGATATCTGGGAAAGATGTGTGTGACATTAATATCGTCATTATCACTACCACTTGTATAAATTAGCAAATTTGTATTAATTATATAATCTATTTATAAAAGAACAGAATAAAAATAAAAGTAAAAAATAGTATGAATATGAAGAGAGTAATTACGTGAACAAGAATGGAAATCTAAAATGGGATAAGTAAAAAAACGTCAACTTAAAAGGAATATGGTAATGATTGTAACAATAAATAAATAGTTTGAATATTTTTTTTTCTGTAATGGTATGTTAAATTTTTTTTGATTTTTTTAAAATAATTTTTGTGTAATTATTTTATCTCAATTTAATTCTTAACACCAAATTGTTTTTCAACAGCATCAACAATTGATTCAATACATTCAGGATTAGATAAAGTACTTTGATCACCTAAAGATTTTGCTTCACCACTGACAATTTTTCTTAAAACTCTTCTAACAATTTTACCACTTCTTGTCTTTGGTAATTCATCAACAATAATGATAGTCTTTGGAGCAGCAAATGGACCAATGGTTGCTCTAATACTTAATCTTAAATCTTGTCTTAGTTTCAATAATTTTTCATCATCAGCAATTAATGAATTATCCTTTAATTGAACAAATGCAATAACTGCTTGACCAGTAATATCATCATTAATACCAACGACAGCAGATTCACTAACTCTTGCGGAATCTTCTAATAAAACAGCTTCGATTTCAGCAGTTGATAATCTATGACCTGAAACATTAACGACATCATCAACTCTACCTCTAATCCAATAATAACCATCATGATCTCTACCTGCACCATCACCAGTGAAATAATAACCTGGATAAGGTTTTAAGTAAGTTTCTAAGTATCTCTTATGGTTCTTGTAGACAGTTCTTGCCATTGATGGCCATGCACTTTTAACAGCTAAAACACCTTCAACATCATTACCTTCTAAGACCTTACCAGTAGTTGGATCGATGATAACAGCATCAATACCGAAGAATGGTAAAGTTGCAGCACCAGGTTTAGTTGGAACTGCACCAGCTAATGGAGCAATTAAATGAGAACCAGATTCAGTTTGCCAATAAGTATCAGAAATGTGACAACAACCATGACCGATTTTTTCATCATACCATTGCCAAATTTCACTTGCAATTGGTTCACCAACAGAACCTAAAGTTCTTAAAGATGATAAATCATATTTAGAAATTTCATCTTCACCAGATTTTTTTAACATTCTTAAAGCAGTTGGAGCAACATAGAAGTGAGTTGCCTTATTTTTTTCAATAATTCTCCAGAATCTACCGAAATTTGGATAAGCTGGAGTACCTTCAAAAATGATGGTTGTTGTACCTAAAGCTAAAGGACCGTATAAAGCATAAGAGTGACCGGTAATCCATCCGACGTCACCAGCAGTGAATAAAACATCTTGTTCTTGTAAATCAAAGACATATCTTGTTGTCATTGCAGCACCTAATAAGTAACCACCAGTAGAATGAACAACACCCTTTGGAGCACCAGTTGAACCTGATGTATATAACATGAATAAAGGATCTTCAGAATCAACAGAAACAGGTGGTAAGTAACCTGGGAAATCAGGTGCAATATCTTGCCAATAGTAATCTCTGTTCTCAACCATTGGAATTGCAGTATTACCGGTTCTTTTATAGACTAAAACTTTTTCAATGGAAGGACACTCCTTTAAGGCTTCATCAACAATTGTTTTATTTTTGATAACTTTACCACCTCTTTTACCTTCATCAGTTGTAATTAAAACCTTTGAGTTAGCATCAGTGACTCTTTCCTTAATTGAACCAGCAGAGAAACCAGCAAAGATGACAGAATGAACAGCACCTAATCTTGCACAAGCTAACATTGCAATGATTGCTTCAGGAGTCATTGGTAAATAAATTGCAACTGTATCACCCTTTTGGATACCCCAAGATTTAAGGACACCAGCAACTTGGGAAACTTCTCTTAATAATTCACCAAAGGTAATTTTTCTTGATTCAGATTCATCATCAGCTTCAAAGATGATTGCAGTTTTATCAGGATTATCAAAAGCATGTCTATCAACACAGTTGTAACAAGCATTTAATTTACCACCTAAAAACCAAGCGGAATCACCAAATTCGAGTGTGCCCGATTTAACTTTGGTGAAATCTCTATCCCAAGTAAGGAATTTTTTTGCCATTGGGCCAAAGAAACCTTCAGGATCATTAATTGATTGATTGTACATTTGGGTGTATTCATCTTTTGTAGATAAAGACTTGGAAGGTTGTTTTTCAAAGAAAGGTTGTGGAGTTGGTCTAGCAACAACACCGTTTGCTTCATGGACGACTGAATGGGTGGTAGTCATGGTTAGATAAAGTGAATTGAGTTAAGCAAACAAGCAAAAAGGAGGAAGGAAAATAGGACGAAAGAAATAAAGAAAGAGTCCAGAAACAACCAAATATATTACTTGCGTTGGTAATGTACCAGTTATCCACAGAGTGTGATGGGTCTTCGATGAAAAATGGAAAATTTGGAAACAGATCCACCCAGAACGAAAACCCATTCGCACCGCCGGAACAGGACGAGCCCTGCACATGCGCCACAGTCGGTGCTGGACCTTCCGGATTAGGCAGAAAGGCCCATCGCGTGTGGCGCAGGGGCTTATTGTTGGGGATAAGCGCAGAGAACTGGGAAGGTGGACGTTGGGGGGTGTTTTGGGGTTTCGTGGGCCAGGGTGGGCCTGTGTGGGAATTGGTGGGAAAGCCAGGGAGAGTGTCAATGGGAAACCAGCAGGGCCCGCTTGTCCGTTTGTCCAGGTTTCCCTTGGTCCTCAGCGGTCATGATGGGCAGATAGGGGGCCATGGGCCAAGGGGAAGGGGAAAAGCTGGGTGACGGCTGTGGGAGTTGCTCCGAGACGCGGATGGGCGGATTGGCCCGAGAAGTGGGAAGGTGCCAACAGAAATAATTGGAAACGCGGCAGTGCAGGGGTAGAGGGCGAGGCGGCTCGTCTGCTGTTATCTCGTATAAGTGTGAGAGTGGGTCGTACCGCAAGATAGGGCGGGGTGGGATGAAGTGGGATGGGATGGGGTGGCGTGGTGCACGGGTGTAGGGGCGGACATTTTTTGATTTTCTCATTTTTTTTTATTTTTCGCATTTCCGATTTTTCGACAAACAAAATTTTTGCCTTTTTTAATTATCTCATTCCATCCATCTCATTAATTCATTCATCTGACATCTAGATTTCGAAAGCCTGGCTATTATTACAAAGTAATGGTGTTGCCTGTTTGCATTCTATCTGCACTGTCGTACACTTCCAATTCTTCCGTCCCACCCTCCTTCCTCCAACACTTGTTTAATCTATCACATTATATTCATCTCCTCAATTCCTAGCCCATATTGCCCTATTATACCTTAGAAATTGCCCCCCTCCCCCTTGCTCTTTCATTCAACGCCCTTCTTTAATTAATAATAATGTCCTCATATAATAATGATCGTCCCAACGATCAATTTTCTCAGCAGAATTCGAATGATGCTTACAATCACAATCAGTTGAATATACCAAAACTAAGGAATATACCTCCAAATGCTGTGCCGGCAACTCCAAGAATGCTCAGAAATTCTTCAAACTCTTCTTCCAATCATAATATCGATGACGAATACACAATTAATCCCGATTACATTAGCCATCAAAGAACTCCTTCAAAGAGGTTGCCCAATGTCCATCAACGACAACCTTCTGAACATAACAATAACAATGGTAATCTCAATGGCAATAGTAATAACAACACCAAAAACTTACTACCTCCAGTTGAATTTAATAACCACAATTATAATACCACTCCCTCTAATAATAGCAATATCCCTTCTACCCCAAGAAAATCTTCAAATCCAGCATATAATAATAATCAAAATGCTAACCAATATTCAACTCCAAATCGAATAAATCCCACCACACCACATCCAGTGTCAAATCCCAATACACAGCAGAAACAGCAACAGCAACAGCAACAACTACAACTACAACAACAACAGCAACAATTCCATAGGAAAGCCATTGGTGATTGGGAATTCACTAAAACAATTGGTGCAGGTTCAATGGGTAAAGTCAAACTGGCAAAACATAGAATAACTAATGAAATTTGTGCAATTAAAGTAGTTACCAGAGCTGCAAAAGTTTGGCAAAGGCAACGTGCAAATGATCCACCAACGAATGATTTAAATGAATTAAATCAAAGGAAAAAAGAATTTGAAAAAGAAGTTGCAAGAGATAAAAGAACAATTAGAGAAGCCGCATTGGGAAAAATATTATACCATCCTTATATTTGTAGATTATATGAAATGTACTCAATGTCAAATCATTATTATATGTTATTTGAATATGTCTCTGGGGGTCAAATGTTGGATTATATTGTTGCTCATGGTTCTTTAAAAGAATCTCAAGCAAGAAAATTTTGTAGAGGTATTGGTTCAGCTTTAGAATATTGTCATTATAATAACATTGTTCATAGAGATTTAAAAATTGAAAATATAATGATCAACAATCAAGGTGAAATTAAAATTATTGATTTTGGTTTATCAAATTTATTTACGAATGATCATTTATTGAAAACTTATTGTGGTTCACTATATTTTGCAGCCCCTGAATTATTATCCGCTAAACCATATAAAGGTCCTGAAGTTGATATTTGGTCTTTTGGTGTGGTTTTATTTGTTTTAGTTTGTGGTAGAGTACCATTTGATGATAAAAGTGTAAGTAATTTACATGAAAAAATTAAAAAAGGTTATATTGAGTATCCTGATCATTTATCACCTGAATGTATTGATTTATTAAAAAAAATGTTGGTTGTTGATGTTAATAAAAGAGCTACAATTAGTCAAGTTATAAGTCATAAATGGATGATTAAAGGTTATGGTAGTATTGTTTCAAATTATATCCCAAATAGATTCCCATTACAATTACCTTTGGATTTAAATGTCATAAATGAAATTGTTAACTTAAATCTGGGTTCAAGTGAAGATGATGTTTTACATGAATTAACCGATATTTTATCTTCCAAATATTATAATAAATGTGTAAATAATTGGATTCTTAAAAATTCAAATGAAAAATATGATCCAACTTTATTAGATCCAACCAAAAGTTTCCACCCATTAATTTCCATTTATTTTTTGGTTCATGAAATGTTAGAAAGGAAAAAATCAAAAATGTCAAATACTACAACATCTTCAACTTCATCTTCTAATACTAATATTAATAATATTCAATCTCCTCACATTCAACAAACTCCTATATTTAATGCCAATTCTCAAAATCCAAATATGGTTCATGAACCTCAAAATAGAATTGTTACTCAGCCTGTACCTCATGAATACCAACATCAAAAATCTTTTCAACAACCTCAAGTTATATTACCAACATCTACTTCTAATAAACCTGGCTTAGTTGTAAAAGTTCCAAATAATGCTTATTCTTTACCTTTCCCACAAGCTGCACATACTTCTCCTCATACCGAATTCTCTCAACATTCCTTTGGTAATAAACTACAACCAAATCTTGATTTAATTCCACATCAACTGACACCACCACCTCAACAGCAACCTTCTCCAATGGACGATATTGGTGTTAATTCTTTATTGAGAAAGTTAAGTACTACCAAGAGAACATCAAAAGATGATGAACTTAAAAGAATCGGTAGTGTTAAAGTTACTTCAAAAGAGAAACAACAACAACAACAAGCTCAACCAAATTATTTATCATCATCAACTTCAGCTCAAAATTCAATTAGAAGAAATCAACCACATCATCAACGTGCAACTTCTGCTTACACCCCATCCATTTTTAATCCCGATCCAATACAATCTCAATCTCAATCACAATCACAATCTCAAGGTGCTCGTAAATATCATCCATCTGCAAGGGCAAATTCTGTTGGCCATACAAGGAAACATTCTTTTAATATTACAAAATCTGGTGCTTATCAAGTGGATTCAAATGCTCCACCATTACCAAATTTCCGTACTCCTAAGAATAATGATTATGATGGATTTTTCGACGAAGAAATTGATAATTTACAATTTTCAAATAATTCGGAAAGACCAAAGAAGAGATTAACTGATCAACAAATTATTGAACAATTTGAAAGAGCACCTAAAAATTCAATGCCATCCATTGAATATCCTAAAACTCTATTTTTGAAAGGGTTTTTCTCAGTCCAAACTACTTCTACTAAACCATTACCAATTATTAGATATGATATTGTAACAATTTTACCACAATTAGGTGTCGAATTTGTTGAAGTTAATGGTGGTTTTATTTGTATTCATTATCCTTCAATTATTGATACACCAAAAAGACAAACTTCCGCTTCGATTAGAACAAGAACAAGTTCGATTTCAAGTCCAAGTAAATCACCAACAAAATCCACCCTTGATTCAAATAAAATTGATGAAATATTTAGATCAACCAATCCTAATCATGATGATAATTATGCTAATACAACTGAAGGATTAAAGACTCCAACATTAAGTGAAACTTCATCTTCAATTTCAAAATCCAAAAACTCATTACCAAATGAGGATAACAATTCAGAAAAGGGTTCAGTTATTTATAATTCAACAGTTCATTCAACACCATCAAAAATGTCAAATAGTAATGGACACAGAAGAAAATTCTCATTGGGTAATGGTATACTTGGATCAAGAAAAGGTGATAAAATTTCACTTTCAACAAATACTCCAACTATTAACCAAAATGAAATTAACATACCAACAACTCCTGCACCTGCAAACTTTTCACGTCGTAGCACCGATGAAAGTTCGGAATCTTTAGCATTAGATGAAACAAATGGTGCAAGTGATATGTTAGTTTCAAGTAGATTAGAACAACAAAATTATGGTAACAGATCTCCAACGGTTGGATCTGGAGTAAATTCAGGATATGACAATGATAAGAAAAAAGTTTCCAAAACTCCACTTAAATTTGAAATTCATATCGTTAAAGTTCCTTTGGTTGGATTATATGGTATTCAATTTAAGAAAGTTAGCGGTAACACATGGTTATATAAATCATTGGCTAGTGAAATTCTTAATAGATTAAACTTATAGGGAGAAATGAAAGAAGCTGGTTGTTTTTCTTTTTTTGCTATATATATTTATAATTTTAATAATTTTTTTTATTAATTTATTTTGTAATTTATACTTTTAATGTTAATGACTTCTAAATGTTGTATGTAATGTTTCCAATCTACTTTAGAAGCTACTCGCGATGTTTCGACATGAATTTCTAAATTTCATAATGATCTCACACATTTATCCGATTCATGTTTTTCACCCTTCAATACAGAACCACAGAACATTTATCATTCCTTTCTTACGAAAAAAAAACATAGAAAAAAACAACATCTAACACAAAATAATATTAAAAGATATGAAACGAATCGCCTCGTTATCCATCCGGTCAATCGCAGGTTTACATTTATTCACTTCCGCCATGTATGAAATTTCACAAACTGAAGGAGCAAGTATGTTACCAACCTTACAAACGAGTGGAGATTTTGTAATAATTGATAAAAGTTATAAAAATGGGAATTCCATCCAAATGGGTGACATATTAGTTGCCAGAAAACCAACGCAGCCCGATCATTGGGTGTGTAAAAGAGTCACCGGCATGCCTGGTGATGTGGTTCTACTAGATCCAAGCATGAATCATATTGACGAACTACATCAAAAATATGACACGTCGAAAATAGCGACGATAAATGACGATTCCACCATTAATGATAAGTGTGATGTGAAATTAAGAGAAATTAAAATAAATAAATCGAATTCTAGTAATAAGAAAAACCCATATGATATGTATATAATCATACCCGAAGGTCATGTCTGGGTAACAGGAGATAATTTAAGTGATTCTGTTGATTCAAGAACGTATAGTGTTATGCCAATGGGATTAATTGGTGGTAAAATTATTATTGGTATGTATTTACCAAATTTGCTAAATTTTAAAGGTAATTATTATAGATTTTTGGGAAATACATTTAACGAAATATAAATAATGGGTGGTTATTACACAAAAACTTGTATGTTTTTTTTTATAGATTATATATATGATTGTATTATTTTTTTTTTCTCAACGAATATTTTTAGTTCTCAGTTTATACATATCTTTCAATAACTTTGAACCGAAATATATCGAAAATACACCAGTAAGTGAAAATCTGTACAATGATGTGAAAATTGAAGTGCCTAAATAATAATCAAAGAATAAATATTCAAATATGAAAAGTGTAACAATGAAGAGTAATGATAATGGACTAAATTTGCCAATATTGTTAATATTTGCAGCTTCAAAATAATTCCATGAGAGTAAAAGTACAATGAATAAAATAATGATTAAAAATACAAATTGCGTGGAAATAAAAGATGGTAAGCTCTTTGGTGGTTGTCTGAAAATGTGATGAATTTCATTCAATTTACCAAATCTGACTGGCTTTTCAACTGATTTGTCTACTTTTAATTTTTCTGATGGAAGCAATTTACCTCCCTTAATAATTGAATTGAATGTGGTATCGTTGTTATCACCAGTTATGATTTCGATATCAATTGCGTCTTGTGATAACATAAATTTAGAAATGTCTTTGATTAAAATATTTGCTTCATAGACTTTATTTTCAACTAATTTGGGATAATAATATAAACTGGATGTTAAGTTCTCACTCTTAAGCACAATACTAACTTGTTTTGGTTGAACATATGATTCAGGATCTTTCTTATCACTTAATAATGTGAATCCAATTGACAATTTGGTATCTGTTAAATTTAATGGGATTTCCTTTTGAAATAATCCATATGTTTGATCATCAATTATAACCAGTCCTTTACCGACGCCAATTGCTTGACATGCACATAAAAGGGTAGTAAGTAACACCAAGAACTTACCAAACATTGTGTAAGTATCTATTGTTAAATAGGAACAATTGATACATAGATGTTGAAAACAACGTGGCAGTTTTCTTCAAGTGACACCAAAATGTATTTTTCCAAATTCTCTGCTACAATTACGTTTTTCAAATATTTGCACGCGTGCATTCTCTAATTTTTTCTGCAAAATTACACACATTACACATAATCGGGTTGCTTTATGCAAATTACTTACGTAGTTTTTCATTCTCCTTCATCAAACGTTCAATTTCTTTATTCATACTGTCATTCAATTCTTGAACACGTTTATTTTTTTCCAGAGTTTGTTTGATAACTTCAAACTGTCCTAACGAAAGATCAACTTGTGCAGATAATGACCGTTTGGTTGCTTGTAATTCATCATTTTCGTCTTGAAATTTGGTGATTGAATTTGAAACAGATATTTTTTCCTCATTTAGTTGCTTATAATTATTTAACAGTTCATTATAAACACTCATTTTTTCTTTCAATAATAGCTCCAATTCATTATTACGTTTTGTTAATTTATCTAATGTTGAATTGTTCACGAAAGACTTTGGTGATTCATTAATTATCAAGAATTCCCTATGAAATTTAACTAAATCACAGTTAATGTATTCAAATGGTTTATCTTTATTAGCTTCCTTTTCAAACCCAAATATGCCTAATTCATATCTCAGGTTTATAATCACGCCAACTAATGAATTCACACCTCTAATAACTAAATTATTGAACACGTTGGTTAAGCCAAGAATATGATTTGGTGAAGCGGAATCGTTTTGAAATAATTGATGAACGAGATCAAACCAGAATGATTGTGAGTTTAATAATGATTTCAAATATGTTAATGGGTTTATGTCGCTTGCATTAGATAAAAATTTAAATGAATCAAATGATTCAAATGATCTTAACAATAAAAATTGAAATGCCCTTGAATTTTCATTTTGCTCGTTTAGGATAAATTCGTTAACCATTAAAGACACTATTAATGCTTGTGGTAATATATTCTTTGATGCACATCTATAGACAAATGCTGCGACTAATGGATTTGGTTTGATATTGTCATCGTCATTATCATTAGTGTTATAATCAGTTTCATTCTCCTTCTCGTTGTTCAAAGCTATTTTATTTGTTATCTTAAATAATGAATAAATACGGATTATATCACTTTTAAATTGTTGTTTCTGTTCAGCGGTTGATCTTAACAAGAAAGACAATCTTTCTATTAATTCATCAAAATATTTTAATGTTTCAGGTTCTAATTTAATATCGTTATTAAATGAATCTTCTTTTATTTTCAAGGAATTCAAAAGTAATGTATATAAGACTGGTATATTTGCAGTTTCAAAGCTTCCTGCCCTTAATTCACTTAAAACTTCGATATAAGCATTTGATGAATGAAGCTTTTCAAAATATATAATATTTGCAATTATTAATTGTGATTTTGTCAATAAATCAATAACATAATCAACCTGGTAACTTCGGGTTTCAATTAAAAACTGATCGTTCTTATCAGTAAGTGTTTCTTCAATATCTTCATCTACAATTATACTATTTCTTGTTCTGTTCGTTCTTAATGAAGTTGGAGAAAAATGACCCAGTTCAGTTCTATCCATACCATATTGATCTAAAACTTGAGGTTCAAATTCATAATGTGATGGTCTTTCCGGTGTCTGTGGAGGTCTTTGAGGCAATTTTGGGGACTCTAACTTTGTGTCCATATCAACTATATCATTATTATTATTATTATCATCATCATCATCATAATCATCGATATCGGCATTTTCAGAAGTAACAACTGGTATAATTAAGGATGCAGTTCGTGATGCTCTTGCTGGGTTACTTGCAACTCTATTAGCTACAATGCTGGGTATTCTTGGTGGAACTGGAGGCGCCTTAGCAGTCCTTGGAGGTGTTATGTCAGATGATGACAAGGGTGGCGCAGTATTGCCAATTGACGCAGTAATTGAAAGCGGAATAATTGGTGCTATTGGCATATGGTTTGAAAGAGGTGGCTCTTCTGTTTTATCTGCCATTGTATAGTAAATTGGACAATTACAAGGGACAGTAATCAAACAGTTGATAGGCGGATAGTGTGAACTGATATTAATTGTTCTGCTAAGGTCATAAATGAAATCACCACTCATCCGTGCACCGCAGATTTTTCACTTATTTTTTCCTTTCAACATGAAATTTTAAAAAATTTAATCAAATAAATATTTCTTCTGTTATTAATCTGAATTTTTCTACCAGTTTTTTTCGATAAAAAATACTTATATACCAGCTCCAATTATGTCCAACATTGTAGGAATAGAACACGATAGAGTCACAAACACAACAACTACAGATTTCCCAGGTTATTCTGCAGATTCTACAGGTACAGAATGGAATTTAGAAGAATTCAAGAAAAGTTTTACATTAGATATTTCTTATATTTCTGAAAGAACTGCAAATTTTGATCTTATTGGTTTAGATACTTCTATTGCCAATGCATTCCGTAGAATTATGATTGCTGAAGTTCCATCTGTTGCTGCTGAATATGTTTACATTTTTAATAATACATCAGTTATTCAAGATGAAGTACTAGCTCATAGAATTGGTTTAGTTCCATTAAAGGTAGATCCAGATCAATTGACTTGGATTAACAAAGAAGCAGATGAAAAGAATAAATTTACCGATGATAATACCATAGTTTTATCATTAGATATTGTGTGTTCTAAAAACCCAAATGCATCCCCAAATTCAAATGATGCTGATAATCTTTACAGAAACCATAAAGTTTATGCTAAGCACTTAAAGTTTGAGCCACAGGGTCGTCAAGTCGAACTTTTTGCAAATAATCCAGTCGTTCCATGTGATCCAAATATTTTATTAGCAAAATTAAGACCAGGTCAAGAAATTTCACTGAGAGTTCATTGTATTTTAGGTATAGGTGCAGATCATGCTAAATTTTCACCAGTTTCAACTGCTTCATATAGATTATTACCTGTTATTGATATCAAACAACCAATTGCAGGTAAAGATGCATTGGAGTTTCAACAATGTTTCCCATCTGGTGTTATTGGTATAAATGATAAAGGTGAAGCTTATGTAAAAGATGCAAGAAAAGATACTGTTTCAAGAGAAGTTTTAAGACACGAAAAGTTCGATGGTAAAGTTAAGTTAGGTAGAAGAAGAGATCATTTTATTTTCAACGTTGAAAGTACCGGTGCAATGCCAGCTGAAGAAATTTTCTTTAAATCCGTCAGAATTCTCAAGAATAAAGCTGAATATTTAAGAAATTGTCCAATTGGTAACTTAAATTAAGTAGTATCATTTCCATTTTACATAAAAACTTTATAATATATATATGTAGACAAAAACTCTTTTAATAAATGAAAAAACAAAACGGTAAAAAAAACTCTAATATACACATGCACATTTAACCTGTAGAATTTCTCGACCCCCTAACTAACACAGAAATAGTACGAATTGGATTTAATTTGAAAACCAATGTTCTTCCCTGAAGCCCATCAAATTTTCTATCATCGAGCTCATCATCTTCATTATCGAATCTGTCAATTATCCCTAATCCGATACCATAATTTAAGGATAATGAAATCAATTGTAATGAAATCACCAGGAAATCAATCACCAGAATTGTTGACAATTTAAGAAATTTTGATCTAAATTTCATATCACCAATTAAATTTAATAATAAATCACCATTTGTAAAAGCATTTCGAACAGTCCAAAATTTCGAATCTTTCAAAAGCATATCATTATAAGAACTTTCTCTAATTCGTGAATTCAATGAACCAAAAACTTCATAACATGATTCAGCATTAACATTACCTAAACAGAATAATATTTGATAAATTACCATAACTGACCACCCCACCAAAAAAAATAATATTAGTTTATAAACTAAAAGTCTCTTCTTATCATCAGACCAATCATCAAATAATGAACCAATCTCATCAATTGGCGAATCTGGATCATGTTCGTTATCATTGTTTTGTGTGTTTAATATATTTGGCCTCGACAACTGATTCAAGGCATTACCTCTGGTAACACCGGGCATTAACTCTTCATTGTGATTTAAATCTTCAATCATTGTAGATATGAAAAAATGCATAAAATATCGAGACATCAAACATATTATTGATTCATCATAAATAAATAGGATATAATATAACACGTATAAGATAGTTGAAAGGTCATTATTGAAAACTTTGGACAATGTTTTGATTTGTTGGTTATATAGTATTTTATCATTGTATTTTAGCAGTTCTTGCATTCCTGATTGTACAATCATGTCAGGCATATATTGTATGGGAATTTTGATTTAACCCATTTGGTCACAGTTAAGGAAAATAAAAATTTAAGATTCATGTATATTTTGAATCTTGAGATGCGAAAAAGTTAAGATTTTTAGCATTTGCAGTAGTGGGTTTACATCTAAACTGGAAGTTAACTTTTATAAAGTCTTTTATATAATATTACACAGGATAATAAATTAAGTACAAATATAATGTATTATTTATCTATCTATTTATCTTTTTTATTTTTTTAAATCAATAGATTTAACTAAATCACCACCCAATAGAGCACAATTTTTTAAAACGTCTTCAATATCTAGACTAACCAAATCTTTTTCACCAATTGGTTTAATCGGATAACCAATGCCAACTCTGAATTTTCTTGATTGATTACCAGGTATAATTAAACCAGTTATAACTCTTTCATTTGAATCTTGTAAACCGCCGAACTTACGTACACTCCAGACAATTATTTCACCAAATCTTGAAACTAAATCTTTATAATAGTTTAAAATTGGATCTGGTGATGTAGAAACATCTTCAAATGCAGAAATTTGATCAACTAAATTCTTGAATTTAACATTTGATGGTACAACTCCAGAAAGTTTTCTTAGTTTTTTGATATTTAATTTTGTTGAATCTAATTTAATTACAATATCATAGTCTTTTAACGCAGGAGTAAAGAGTAATTTCAAGAATTTATCATTAATTTCAACATTTTCATTCTTGCATAATAAATCTAATGCAACTCTTGAAAGAGACGTTAATCTTGATGCAATAACTAATGAAATACCTTGAGTCCAAATTTTACCTGAAATATCTTCCTTTGTACCAATAAAATATGGAACTTTTAAACCCTTTGGATCTTTTTCTCTTAGTTTCTTGAAAGAAGTATTAATACCTTGGTATGTTAATAAATCTAATTTATCACTAATTTTATCAACATAACTTTCCTTTGAATCTCTAAAGTTTGAATTAAATTCTCTTGATAAATCTAAAATTAATGGATCTTCAATCCAATTCCAAGTTGACAAAAATTTCAAAACTCTTAAGAAACCAGCCATTACTGAACCTGGAATTCCGTATGGTGCAGGATCAACAAAAGATTGTAAAACAATTAATTCAATTACTTCTTCCGGTATATGATTCAGAATCATTTGAGAATCTAACCATAATTTGAATAATCTAACAGTTGCTGAATAATATGGGAAATGAGTAACCAAAATTGAAATACTACGATGATGTTTAATGGAATTAATATATTTTTGCATAAATCTAATATAAGAAAGTTCAATTGAGGAAACTTGAGATGGACCATTTTTCATTTTGGATGCATTTTCAATTGCCTTTAAGTATAAATATTCATCATTTTCAGTTAAAATTCTAAATTGAAATCCAAATCCATCATTTGTTAAAACCCTCAAAACTGAAATATTTGAATTATATGGAATTGATTCTACATCTTTGATAATTTCAGTTGAATGAATATTACTTGAAGATTTCAATAACTCATGTGAAATTTTAAGTAAAAATGCAGTTTTGGTATCTTCTAAAGAATCAATTTCATCAGGCCAACGATTTGAAGATTCAAATTGAATTATAGATTCATTGTAAAAATTTGGATTACTTGTTGCAAACGGTACAGGTAAAATGATTGAAGTATTTCTTAATGATGGGGAAATTGGTAAAATGTTTTTAATTTTTAAAGGTAAATTTGATTCTGTGATATTATTGATATTATTTAAATTTAATAAATCTTTAACAATTTTATCAAAAGATGACTTTAGTTGAATAAAATGTTGTGGTAAGATCAAAGGTTGAGAATTTGATGAATGTTGGATTAAAGGTTTTGGTAATAAAGAAGTAAACTTTGAAGAATTAACGATTAAATCATTTGATAATAAATGTGAATCATTTGAAGAATTTGATAAATGTCTATCTAAAATATACTTAACAATGGTTAAAACAACAGAATCAGTTGGGGAAATATCCCAAAGACAACTCCATTGGATTGTATTATCTTTATATCTTCTAACTTGTGCTTTATCACCCCAAAATGAAACAAATTTATCACCTAATTCTTTATCTGTATGTAATGGACCTTTTGTGACTCTCTTATCAGATTCGCTTGGATTTAAAAACAAACCAATTAATAAATATAATGAATTGTTATTTGAAGGCCTACGTTTATTAATTGACCAAGATTTAATATTTTCAGATAAACGTACATCAATTTGGAAAATCCTATCATCTAAGGCTTCATATAAAATTTTGTAAATTTTATTGCATAAATAATTTTCCAAATTTATAAATGAAATTTTTTCTAATGAACCAAATTTATCTTCATTTAATTCAGCTAATTTTGAGAAAGGTATTGAAACAACAGAATCATACTTTAAATTATTGTTTGTATTATTAATTAAAAATACTTGATTAAATCTATCAATAATATTATCATCTAATAAATCTAAAGTTTCAGTTGCAAATTTTTTCAAGATTGAATAAGAAGATTTACTCATTTTCCATAATAAATTAATTTTAGTATTTTTATCAAAGATTGTTGGAGTATTAAAACCGTTTTTTTTATAATAACTTTTATTATCATCAATTAATGAAGTGAAAGATAAATAACCATCATCACATATATCTTGAGTTGCTAAATATTTAATTGTACCTTTAAATAATTGATAAGAAGAATAACCATTTAATAAGATCTTATTACCAGAATTTCCACCACCTTGTAATAAAACAGACATTAAGATATTAAATTCAAAATGACCAAAACCTCCATTATTTATAGTTGAACTAAAACCTCTTTGAGATAACCATAATCTACCTAAATTGGAAGCATCTTTAAAAGCATCAGTTGATTTTTTGGTGGTATATAAATATTTTAAATAATATGAATAGGTTGTTGAAGATAAAATTGATGCATTATATAAAGGAGTTGGAGGTAATTCATCATTTGATTTAATAGAAGAATTTTGAATTCTAATACAATTTTTATCAGGTAATAATTTTTTACTTTCAAATATACCAAATGGTAAACCAATTAAGATTCTAATTTGGAAATTGGTTTTATCAAATAGTAAAGGATTTTCTATATCAGATTTTGGATTTGAAGTAATTAATAAGGAAGGACATAATCTGTTATCATTATGATAATCAAATTTAAAATTAATTGGTAAATTATTTTTCGGTGCTAAAATTTGTAAATGATGTGTCAAATAAGCTAAATAGAAGGCTTGTTTGTAAAGAATTCTATAATTTAAATAATCTTTTGGTTGAATTAAATGTTTTTGCATTGTTAAACAGACATCAATTGATAAACCATTTTTAGATTGAATTGCAGTTTTTAAACCAAATGAACCAATTAATGAAACATCATCAGGATAAGTATATTGTAGATTATAATTCAGAGAATTAGGTTTTGGATCAGGGAAAGGTACGGAAATGTTTGAAGATTTGAAATAATTTGAAGCTTCATCTAAAGATAGTTTTTCAGAATCAGGAATCTGTTGAATTATATTATTTAATTTATGTAAAACTTTTTCAATTAATAAACAGTGGGATTCTTTTAATTTGAGTTCTTTGATTAATTCATCAATTTGTAATTTGAAAATATTCGATTTGAATAATTCAGCTGTTTCTCTTGCGATTTGTATATCTTGAGAGGATAGCTTGTTTATTTTTTGTTTTTTAGACGAGTTTTCAACCTCTTGAACATCTTGAACAGATTCGATGTGATTCACCTCGGCAGTTGGGGAATGCTGTCTCTCTCTCTTGGACATTATGAGATGGATGTGATGGAGGAAGGAAGGATGGAAATTGCCCTTGTAAAGATTATAGCTTTTTTTCTGATGAAATTATTTTTTCAGATTTCCAAGTTTGCAAATTCCAACATTGTGAAAAAAGTAAAAAAGACGAAAAAATGAAAAATCCACCGACGCGTCGATTCCAAGGTGGTTTTCGCCTTTTCGCCTTTTCGCCTTTTCGCCTTTGCCAAAATCAAAACCCCGATCGATCGCTGTGTGATTTCCCTCTGCACGACCTTGTTGCACTGTTCTCCTGCTGCGTTGTCATTAGGAGGATTGTTCCCTCTCTGCTCATCGCACACTCCGACTTCGCATTTGACAAACCTGTCTGCGCCTTCCCCACCCCGATGCCGGCGACGCACATAACCGGATGCGTTCTCTCTGCACAGCGCTGGTCTTCCCCCCGTCCCCTCCCCCGCCCTCCACGGTAAAC
>JAJMSE010000090.1:0-32442 GCA_030558305.1 Pichia phayaonensis
ACTATCACCCCTTATAAATACTAATCTAATGTGTAATAATTATATAAAGGAATAGATATCAGATAAGAGATATCAAATAACAGATAGGAGATAGCCGATCACAAATAACAGATAACAGATAATAGATAAGTTATTATCTGTTTATTGGTCCATTTGTTATCGGCCGGTCTGTTATCAGTACGGCATTCCTTTCAACAGTGTCTGTATGTTACAGTTTATTATAAAAGTTGTCGTAGTTGATATTTGGAGATTACAAAATAGTATATTCGTCTTTGAAGTCTTACTATGTTATAAAATTTTTATTTTTAATCAATTTTTTACATTAAACTTTTTTTTATTGAGCAAACTTTTGATTAATTCAATCCTCCTTTTTATGCTTAACAACGGTACTAGTTTGGATGTGGTAATATTCGGTGGTGGTAAATTAGAATTCGAAATATAAAAAGAAGAAAAGAAAAGAAACATCCGTGCACCTGTAATGGATTTTCAATTTTAAGATCTGAAAAAAAAATATTTTTATTCTAACGTGAATTTTATGTTAGACTTTATGTAATTTTTTTCCTTAAAGTGACCTGTTACTATTACAATATAAAAACGTTACCCAAAACAGAGGAAAAAAAAATTAATTCAATTAGTTGGATTAATTATTATTTTCAAATTATTTAAAAATTTTATCAGGATAAATATTGATTGGTTTTGACGAAGAAACTGAATTATATATAAGAATAGATAAAAATATTTTCTTGTTAATTAGGAAATCTAACCAGCATATTACTTATTTAAAACAATTTAGCCAAACAAATGTCCCAGCAATTCAGTGATGATGTACTTGAACTTTCAAGAATTGTAAATTCATCAAATACATCTATTCCTAATAAATCTTCAGTCTCAACAGATTTGAGTTTTACAGAAATTGAAAAACATATGAGTTTAAATTCTGCTCAAATACCGTATGGTAGTTTTCAATTAGATAATGAAATCCATCCACATCATAAAGATCATATAAACATAGAATTGCCAACTGATTTAAATATTGATTTTTTAACTGAACCTCGAGAGGGATCTCATATAAGTGCAGAAAGTTGTGGTAGTTATAATTCATCACCTGAATCAAGCTTTCCATACACTCCTGTTGACTCTTTGGATTCATGTACGAGTGGTTCAATGATTGAACAAGAAATAGGAGATGTGGATAAACATAAAGATATTACTTTGGGTAACTACAGTGATCCTAATAATGAAAAAAATGCCGTAGACAGATCTCTTTTATCAAATTTTTCACTAGACCAAGAAATCGAACAAATAGTTTCTGCAACTACAGATTTTAAGGATGAAAATATAAGTACAAAGGATATTTCTAATGAAAAATTATTAAAAAGGAGCTTTCACAATAATAGCAATAAAAAAAATAAAGATAAAATAAGTTTGCATAAAAGACAGAAAATTTCCGAACCTTTAGGTCAAGAGAATAAATATTTACAATGCTTTTCCATATTACGAACAAATTACTTATCGCTTTGCGAATCATATAATCAGATGGTAGATAAATTATCAGCATGTGAAGAAGAAAATAAAAGGTTAAAAAATCAATCAATAAATTTAGATCAAGAAAAAGACCAATGGAAAATAGATAAAGATAGGATTCTTTTGGAACGAGAGGAAATGAAATCAATGTTAGATTCTTTATTACATGAAGTTATAATATTGAGGCGTAAAGAAAATGAAAATATTGTTAATTCTAGTATGAGAAAAATAGTTTTACCTGATAATATGTAACCGCTTTATCATCAATAGATCCACATTTCATAGAAGTTTATAAGGCATTTTTATATAGAATAATCATATTTACAATCATAATCATAGCCACCACAATCTTGTTAATTAAGTTTTAAATATATTATAGAAACTTAATAACTTTTCTAAAAAGTGCCAAACTTGCGCCAAAAATTGCAAATGGTGGGAATATAACTTGAAACCAATTCCACCAAGAATTTATCATAAATCTAAATTTATCATTATCTTTATTTGAAATATGTGCCGGTAATCTTTGTTTCACAAATATATCTAAGCTAGTTTTTAAATCATCTAAAGTACCATCATTCTCAATAACATAATCACTTAATTTGACTTTATCAACCATTTTCATTTGTGCATTTATGCGGTTTATTGCTTGATCTCTTGTTAATTCTTTATTCCTCTCTAATAGCCTTTCTAATTGATTTTCATAGTTACAATTAATAGTTAATGTACGTGAACAAATCCAATTTAATCCACTTTCAAAAAGTAATGGAACATCAAGTATAACAATCGGTTCCCTATTAATATAAGATGTAAATAATAGGTAATAAATTGTTCGGCGTACAACAGGATGTGTTATTGAGTTCAGTTTTCTTAAATCTTCCTTGTGTGCAAAAACATAGGCACCCAAAGCAGCCCTATTGAGTTCGTAACTATCTGGTAATATTAAATCAGCCACTTTTGGTTGGAAATATTCAACTATTTCATTATAACATGGCGTATGTGGCTTTACTATGTCTCTCGCAATTTTATCTGCATCAATTACTGGAATGTGGTAATCATCCGTAAAGTATTTGGATATTGTTGATTTCCCCGTTGCAATACCACCTGTTAATCCTAAAACAAGCATGACGTCTATTGATATAATGTAGTTCTGGTAAATAAAGTACTATAGACAATTGAGTTATTATGTATCGTGAGCCAGAAATTGAAATGAAATTGAAATTGAAATCGAAATTTGAATTTAACATGAAATTAAAATTATTTTTCTCCGATTATCAGATTGAAAAAGTTTCATCATATGGTCCTATATTATTTCTAATATCTAAACATCTAACTTTCCTTTTCAATGCAAGAGAATGCTTTTAATACATTGAGGGATTGGTTGCAAATACCCAAGGAAAACGACAAGGCCAAAACACATGCAACAATTTCTTCTGATCTGAAGGTTATTGATGATTCAACAAAGGGGCGATGTATTGTTGCTGAAGAAGACATACCAACGGGCAAAACTATAATAAAAATCCCTAAAAATTATTTGCTTAACTATATTACGGTTTTAAAACATTTATCATGTTGGAATGTTGAAATAGATAATTTTTTAAAAGAGAAAATCAGAAATTTCAATAATGAAATTTTTCAAACCAAACCTGATCAAATAACTAATATTTATTCAGCTTTTATATGTGATGATATTCTAAAACTAACATCAGCTCAACTATTAGCCTTATATATTTGTTTGGAACGCAGAAGAGATGAGGCTTCATTTTGGAAACCTTTCCTTTCATGTTTACCAGAATTAAATGAATATGATGGAATACCAATGACCTGGAATCTTGAAATGTCTACAGAAACAGATATAAGATTATTCATGTTATTACCAAAATCTACGTCAAAACATGCAAGTAATCAAATAACACAATTTTATTCGGATTTTGAGAAAATTAATAATGTTTTACAGGATTCAAATATTAAAATCACTGAAGATGAATTTCTTTACTCATGGTTAGCAATAAATACTAGATGTTTATACTTCAAGCTACCGGAATATTTACCTATCACAACCACCAAATTGAAAGAGGAAAGTAATATTACAATGGTTCCCTTTGTTGACTATCTCAATCACCAACTAGAAGATTCAAATTCAATTGCTCAAGAGACAAAAAGCGGATACGAAGTCTCTACGCTTTCAAAAATTTGTAAGAATGATCATCTATGGTTTGTTTATGGTCCTCATAGCGATGAATTTCTTCAGTGTGAATACGGGTTTTCAATTTCAGAGGTTACAATGGCTAGTGATGAAACTTTTAAATTTAAAAATTTAAATTATTATAATTCGGTCGATATATCACAACTTTTGATGGCATTATTGAATAATCCAAAGAAAAAAAATGTCGTTGAATGGCTTAAACAGGCGGGCTACTATGATGATTATACGATTGGAATTGACCAAGATTTGACTAAAGATACCAAAGTCGGGGTTAGCCCATCATATCGTACAAGGATTGCGATCGCTTCATTGATAGAGAACGATTTAGAGTTTAAGTTTAATGAAAATCAAAATAGTTTCATGTGTCCATTAAAACTTGAAAGATTCTATCAAGGTTTTACAGATGGTGAATATTACGAAAAGTTTGAAAACATTTTGTTAGCTAAAATACTGAATAAAATTAAATTAGATGTTAAGACCAAATTAAAACTTCTAGAGACTATTGTTGACGATGGTAAGTCGAATATAAAAAATATTGTCGTTAAAAAGTTATTAATAAACGAATTACTTTTATTGGAGTCTTTTCAACCTATATAATAGTTACAAACTATTGAAAAAAAATATAAAAAGCTAAAAACCCAGTATACTAATCAATAATACTATTTTATATATAACTGTATATATGTACATGAAGCCCAAAAATAAACATAATAAATTATTTTGATGTTTATTTTAATTGTATATGTCAGGGATCCAAAGAAAGGGTGAATTTTTCTTTGCAATTTAACCTATTTACCAACGTGAGTTTCTTCTTTCACCACCTCTACCACCTCTATATCCATCATCTCTTTCATTTCTAGACCAGTTATTTCTATTTTCTCTGTCATTTCTATCATTTCTATCGTTTCTATCGTTTCTATCGTTTCTAACATTTCTATCATTTCTACCATTTCTAGACCAATCATACCTCTTGGCATTTCTGTTATTGTTAAATCCACCACGGTTTCTAGAACCTGAATTGTTTGGACGTCTACCGGTTAAGTTGTAGTAATCTTCTATTTGTTCATAATCTAGACCCATGTTTTTCGCCATATTGTATGATAATGTAAGTTTTTCTGGTAAATTATCAGCATCTTCAACATCTTCACCATCTTCACCATCTTCATTTCTACCGACTAAAGTATCATAGGTTTTTGCAACATCAATTGCAAGAGCATTTAAATTCAACTTTGCAACTTTTGCTGGAATATTACGATAGTGAGTTAAAGATTTGAAAAAAGTGTCGTCCAGTTCAAGATATGAACGAGTGGTTTCTTTAATTTTGTCTGCAATTTTAACGGCATCCTTTTCCTCACTATCAAATTCAATGACATTAGTAAATTTGTTACCAGTTTTATTTAATGCCTTAACAAATGGTTCTTCTAAATGTGAAGTAAAAAGTAATGCATCACCCTTTTTACCAGCACGTCCAGTACGACCAATTTTATGTGTGTGAGAATCAATTTCTGATGAGACACCAATTTGAATAACATGTGTAACATTAGGGAAATCCATACCTCTTGCACCAATACCTGAAGCAACAAGAATTGCTTTACTAAGTTCACGGAAATTTCTTTGAGCAGAATCACGTCTACCTTGAGCTAACTTACCATGGAAGGCTAAAACACGACGATTTGAACCTTCAGATACTAAAACATCCTTTAATAATTTGGAAACAAAATCAACAGCGGATGTTGTACTTAAGAAAATAATTGGTTTGAATTTTTTATCACCTAAATGATCAACAATATACTTAACGGCTGCGACATAAGTATCAAATAATGAATGAGTCTTAACTAAAGTTTGTGTGATATTTTCATTAACTTCTTCAGTTTTATTTCCGGTAACATCAACAAATGGGAAGTCATTACTAATTGCACGTTCTGCAAGATCAAAAACATCATCATTAACAGTCGCTGAAAATAACATTGTTTTTGGTTTATAAGTTTTACTTGGATCTTCTAAAGTTGGAATTGGTTCACGAATTTCATTTAATTGATCAATAATTCTATTAATGTCTTCCTTGAAATTACCATTTAAAAGTTCATCAGCTTCATCAATGATAATATTCTTCAAATGCTTAAAAGACGTACGGAATTTTGGTTCATTTTCTAACATATCCATGAATCTACCTGGAGTTGCAACGACAATTGGAGGATTTTCTTTTGCAACAAAATATGACATTGTTGCATTATAGGAAGTTTGACCAATAACTAGAGGAATCAAGTTTGCAGTACCTTTGATTCTTGATCTATATGAATTTCTATCTCTACTTCCAACTCTTTGACCTTTGTTTTCATAATTTGCTAAACATTGAGTCCATAATTCAGAAATTGATTTACGAGTTTGGAACGCCAAGTCTCTGGTCGGAGAAAAGATAACGGAATCAACATATCTACCAGAATGTTTATCTTTTAAGTCTTTACCAGATAAAACGGAATGCATAACTGGGATACCAAATGCAAAGGTTTTACCAGTACCAGTTTTTGCACGAACGACAATACCGTTATCAGAGGAAATAAATTCATTTATACATTGTTCTTGGACTGGAGTTAATGTTGGACCAATATTTTTAACAAAGGCCTTTTTTAAAGCTGGATGTAAATTAGTGTCTTCAACAACATTGGAAGTAATGATTTGATTTGAACTTTTCTTTTCATCATTTGCGGATTTTGTTTCTGTAGCTTCTGTTTCTGTTTCTGTAGTTTCTGAATGATTTTTAATATCATTGGAATAAAATCTGTGGCGAGCTAGGTTGAAATAGTTGCCACGAACAGCAACAGCACGCATGTTGGAACTGAAGACAGTTCTTAGAGCACTAGACATGATTTTTTAGTTAAAGTGTCTGGAAAAAAAGGACAACAGAGGTAGAATAAAAACAGGTTAATTCCAAACTGAAAAATTTTCCTAAAAAAAAAAAGAAAACAAACTGCAATAACGAAAAATGAAATTTTAAACGAACTTTACGTAAGCAAAAGCTGTGTCTAAAGTTTCAACATGTTTTTGCAACTTTTCAGCTGGTTGAAGCTAATCAACAACGTTTCTAACAGCAGAAATACCAGCAGGGACCATGGTGAAAACCTATGTTGTGCCACTATCGTTAACATCCCGACTGTTGGCTACACAACTCTTGACTCCAGCTTCAAAACCCCATATATTGCTACCCAAACATCTTATTAAATCTTTTCTAACTGAAAATTCAACAATCACTTATAGAAACTCAATATCTTCATTAAACTCTTTCCAACGACAACATACATTCCCCCTCTCATCGACTAAACACCTAGAACGTATATCGAGACCTTTCGATGTTGTTTCCTCAATGTTAAATTCCTATTCTTCATCAAATCCAATATCTTTAATAATACCCGCATCGCAAATAAATCCAATATTGAATCCAAAATTCCAAGAAACTGCATTTGTACCCCCACCAAATTCAGACATTTTCATTGTGAATCCATATTTTGGACAAATTGAAGATTATATTTCATCAATTTCATCTAATTATGAAAAGACTGAAAGACCAAGAATTTGGTCAATTATTTCAACTCATTTACTTTCCAATATACCATTTTGGGGTGTTGAACATCAATCAATTGGTGAGATGAAAATATCTTATGTACCTTTTGAAGCCAATGACAATGATCTTGACATTAGCAATTTGTTATTAGACTCTGAATCACTTCAGCAGATATTGAATACTTCAAGTTTGCTACCACAGTTAGAGCCATATTTTAATTCAAATATGTTATTAGCTGAACAACTAATTGTTGAAGCCGCATTATCACCATTACTACTTCAAAGTCCGTATGCAAATAAAGAATTTTTATCAATTTCATCACCTGAAGATAATATTCATTATAACATAATAGATAATGACGAATCCGAAGAAACGAATATAAAGATTAAAACTACGATGTTAAATATCATTGAGGAATCAATTAAAGTGTTGAAGAGATCTCCAATTCATGAAAGTTTTCTAGATAAGGCACCAGTGTTCAATTCAGTTTTATCAAGGGATAGATTATTCAATTTAGTTTTAAATACACTATACAATGACAAAACAATCAATAATTTACAACAACACATAAATTCTTATAGAGACTTGATGAAAATAAGAAGTAAAATCTATGAAGACGATATGGCTATGGATGAGAAATTTTCCAAAATTAACAGATTACGAAACCCCAGTAGGGCAAATAAATTAATTTGTACACAAGGTTTAAAGTATGGAATTGTGACTCCTAATAATAAGTCAATATGTGATAAATTTAAAAGTAATGAATTAAAAACTTTAAACGGTTATAATGATAATTCCGATATTAATGATTAAGATTTTAGATTATGATTAATATAATGTATGTATATAAATAACATATTTGTTAATACCCAAGTGAGTTAACAACTGTTTTTCTAAAAATACAGCTTCTATGGGATTTTTTTAAAGAACTTGAGCTGGAAGACAAAAAAAATGTTTTCGCAAGTTGAAAGAGCATATGAAGTAAAAACGCTTAGTTTTATATATTTATGAAAACAAAATATAGATCAACATATTTCGAGTTTGTTTGTAAAAAATAGTTATTTAATCGCTTTAATTTTCATTTGATGATATAAATTTGTCCTTTGGAGAGCTCTTATCAACATTAAACGCAGAACTGGACCTCATTCTATCGAAATTAATATCATTGATATTGTTATTGAGATCCATATTATTATCTAATCCCATAATTGGATGCATAGAATTAAAATTTTTGATATTATGATTATTCAAATTCATGTTCATATTAAGATTCATAGGCATATTCATGTTCATATTCATATTCATCTCCATTGGATTCATTTGCATGTTTGTAATATTATTCATATTAACCGGTAAATGATCAATCATTGGGATTCCATTCATGCTCATATTCATTGAATTCATATTATTGAAATTACCCAGATTATTCAAATTATTCATTGAGTTCATCATATTGTCCATATTAGTCATAGCATGCATTGGACCGAAGTTATTAATATGATTATTTAAATTGAATTTATTCATATCATTGAACATATGATTAATATTGAAATTTTGAAAATTATTAGAATTGGAATTTTCAATCATTGAATTATTAAATTGGGGGAATCCATCCACTTGAGAAAATCTTAGATTATTTGGATCATTAGATCCAATTATATTCATTTGATTCATTTGATCAATTAAGTGATCGTTACTAGTTTTATCTTTAGTATCATCTCGAGGTAATGGTTCAGATTGATCTTGACCCTGATCCTGGGATTGGGATTGCGACTGGGATTGAGATACTGGCCGGAACTGTGCTTGTGTCTTTTTATCATCAATGGAAAGGTTACTGTTATTTGATGAATCCCATTGATTAAAATATTTCATATAACTAGCATTTGAAAACGATGAGGTAGATTCGTTAATGTTAATGTTATCTTTATTAAAGTCCGGGTTGGTATTGTTATTTTGAGTGTCATGATTTACAGTATTGGTGATACCTATATTACCAAAATTATAATTGCCTTCATTATTGAGATGGCTGCTATTGTTTTCATTACTATTGTTCCTACTATCATTTGAACTATATTGAACCCTTTTATTCTTGGTCACGTTACAATCATCATTTTCTTCGTTAACAATCGACGCAACCATATCAACATATTGTGAATGTGATTGACTTTCTTCATTAGATTTCTTGTCGGTGAATCCAGGAGAAGTCATTGGACGTTGCTGTAATTGATAATTTATGCTATTAAACCCACGTGATTTCTTCGAATCAAAATTATTACCAGCACTAGTGTTAGTGTTAACAGTTGAACTTGTTTGTGGCCTTGAAATGGCTTTATTGGATGTTTTATTCTTCTTTAATTTATCAAATTTTCCAAATGATTCAGGTGAAGGTTGTCCAAAATTACTAAACGATGAGCCTGCATATGCTTGTGTAGTAGGGTTATTATAGTTAGAATTATTATTTTTCTTATTGTTCTTTGCGTTTTTATTTGGATTACTGTTTCTATCCCTTATTGCAGAATTAGTTGTAACAACAGGAACATCAACAGGAATGTCAGGTAAAGTAATTTTAAGATCAATATCATCAAGAATAGCAAATTTACCTAATGAATTATCAAAATTATTATCAGGATCAGCATTAATGTTAATAACATCACTAACCCATTTTATATTACTTGTATTTTCAATAATTAATTTTTTTCCTAATACAACAATTGCCACCAATCTTAATAAATTATCACGAACCTTAACATTTAAATCGACTAAGTTTTCTTTACTAGTACCATTACCAGCTTCTTTTAAAATCCCATTATCTTCATGAATATCGTCGTTATTATTGCTATCCTCATTATTATCATCTTTTTCATCCTGATTTTGATCTTGATTTTCCTTATTTTTTTCCTTTTTACTTTCTTTTTGGTTTTTATTTTCATTTGCATCATTTTCGACGTTAACTTTATTATCTTGAGATTCAGGAAGTTCACCAATCAATGCCAAAATCGATTCTGGCTCTTTACTATACAAATGCGAATCGTCAAAATCACCCAGAGCATAATTAATCGGTTTAAATTCTCTTAATGCAACATCCTCTTTAAATAATCTATCACGAACTGGCTTTTGGTTCAAAATTGAAGTCAATGAAGATTTTAAATTGTATTTAACTGAAAAGTTTTTGAAAATTGTTTCAACCTTTTCTTTATCAATATAAAAAATTAATCTATTGATTAATGCCGCTAAAAGATTTGAAATTTTTGTTGAACGTTTTAAATAAGCTCTTGCAATTTCTCTTTCATTAAACCAACACACCAGTAATCTAACAACAGGGAACAGGGATGTCGAAAATGACATAATTTTCAAATCGCATGGGCTTCTATTCTTCGAGTCATCATCAGCCATATGATCATCGCAAATTTTAATACAAACTTTGAGGAAAGTTTCCAGATATCTAAACAAGAAATCTAAATAGTCTGAAATTACGCCACCCGATTGAGATAAGTTTAAGTTTTTTGAAAAATTTGGATCAATTAGTAATTCAAAACCACCCGTTAAAATAACCATTTGTTTGAAATAAAAATCATTAAAGATTTGCTTATGAAAATCTAATGTTGAAAGCAATTTATAAAAATCATTTTCAATTGAAGCGATTGAATGACCGGAAATCAAATAACCGGTTTTTAATTTCCATTTACTTGGCAATAAATTATAATTGAACAAAATTAAAAATTGAGATTTCAATAAACCTAATCTATCATTTTTAGTGATTGAATTTCTATCTAACGAATTCAAATGTTCAAATTTTCTTAAAATTGAGTTCGTTCTTGGATGTTTTGTTAATAAGTTAATTAAATTTGAATGTGCAATTGATAGCGGTGATGATGTCAACGAGGATCTAATAAAGTTATAGACTACATTAAATTTATCATCTTTCAAATTATCAATGATGGCAATATGATTATATGGATCACCTAAAGAAGGTAGAATTAATAAAGATAATTTGTAAAGTTCAATTGATTTTGAATAATTATTATTGTCTTCTTTTGAAATCGAGGTAGAAGGTAGATAGGTCTTAGCAATTAAAGTTCTATATCTTGATAAATCACCGATGAACAAAACACATTTATGAATTAAGTAAACAATTGAGGAAATTAAATTACTTGAATTAGATAATGGTAGTCTTGAATCCCTTACGTTTAAATCAAGAGATGACAAATTAATTTTAAGGGTAGAGCAAATTTTTTTCACTGGGATATAAATAGACAAATCATAAGTGTTTAACATGGTTTTTAATAAACTATAATAGAAGTCGTAAGCTTTTGCGATAAACTTAATAAATTTGTCAAATAATTTACGATATTCAACAAACAGTTGAGCACCAGTTGATGCGTTATTATTATTATTGTTGTTGTTGTTATTATATTTATTATATTTCGATTGGTAGTTCTGTCTCTTAGTAGAATTGTTTGCATTTGGATCATCCTTTACTGATTTATTTAACTGATAAAAAGCAAATTGAAAATACTTAATTGCAGGATGATGAATCTCAATCCAAACTTTATCAAGCATATTACCAATTGAATCCGCATTTAAAAGATTTTTCTGAGGGAGAATTGATAATTCCGAATCGGAAGTAGAATCGGATTCGTTGAATGAATTATATTGATATGCTAAAGAATCAATAATATAGTCTGTAAATTTTGAATGACCAAAAGATAAAGCACCCTGGAGAAGAGAAGTATCTGAGGAGTTATTCTGGTTTGAATCATTACTATTTAGGTTTGAATTGTTCAAAATACCTCTGATATTTGCCTTATTTGAAGCAATAATTGAATCTATATCTATATTTGTAGCTGGATTGTTAATACCAATATTAACATTAGCAAGCCCATCTGGGCTAGATTGGCCAGGAAAATCCAAAGCCATTGTTGCAAAAGCAGAGAATAAAGCTGGAAAGCAGCTGGCGGGTGTGAAGATGGGGGTAGAACCTAATAAACGGTAAACTTCAAGAGAAAATAACAGAAGTAGAAGAAGAAAGAAGGTGTTTAATATTTAAAGGAAGTTTGAAAGAGTTCGGTTTTGGAAAAAAAACAAAAAGGTTGCGCCGATCGACGTAGACTAGAATTTCCACATGTCTAACATGTTTTTGAAGCCTCCTTGTTATGATGTTTTTTTAATGCAGGTTTTGTCTATTTTCTTAGGAAATAACAACTTTTTTCGGAACATGATGACCACAGATGAATGGTTTTCGATGAGAAACAATCTCAGAGAACCCCCATCTTCTCGAATGTTGTCGACACAGCTGTTGGTGGCTTCGTCTCTCGGCTTGTTTGCAATCTTGCTATTTGCCGTCCTTAGGAACAGGTTTCCTCATGTTTTCATGGCCAGATTGTCTTATCTAAAGAAATTGAACAACATCAAAAACCCCTCTGCTAAAGCAACAAGTTCTTATTCTTCAAATTCTGAGACTGTTGACATCAATATCGACAACAGTAATAATAATGTGGTGTTCACAAAATCTTTTCTAAACATATCAGATAAATCATTTTTCAATTCAATAATTACATTACACAGAATAACAGATGAAGAGATTATAGATTTTGCCGGTCTTGATGCTTACGTGTTTTTAGGCTTTTTCAAAATGGCAATTAAACTACTGTTCCTCTGTTGGCTATTTGCTGTTTCCATCATTTCTCCAATTCGTTACCACTATACAGGTGATTATGACCAAAATGATGGAACCAATGGTAAAAACAAAACTAAAGCTTTGAGTAGTTTGTTTTCCATTTTTTCAGCTGATCCATCAACTCCATTAGATCCATCAGATCCGTCAGGATATTGGTTTAATTCATATCTTTTAATTTATGTTATATTTACTTATCTTTTTACTTATATCACATGCCATTTCCTTATCAACCAGGCAAAAACTGTTATTAACAAGAGACAACAAATTTTAGGTAAGCAAAACTCAGTTACAGATAGAACAATCCGGTTATCTGGTATACCACCTGAGCTAAGGTCTGAAAAAGTTTTGAAGGAAACAATTGAAAAATTGCATATTGGTACTGTTGAAAAAATTGCAATTTGCAAAGAATGGAAAAAAATCGATTACTTGTTTAAAAAAAGAGCTGGGATTATCAAAAAATTGGAATTTTATTGGGCAAATTATGCAGAAGTTAACAACAATTCCTACATTGATAACTCAATTGCCAATAATATAAGATTATCTGATCCAAGAAATGGAAACGTTAAGAATAATATCAATAACAGTTCTACTACTAACAGTAATTATTATAGCAGCAATACCAGCGCTAGCGTTCCATATTTTGATGATATAGATTCAACTTCAGTTTCTGATAACGATAATAATCATCCAGTTTTTATTGATAATGATGTAATGGAGAATGGATTTATGAATGCATCAAATTTGACAATTGAAAGTCACACAAGTATGATGTCAACAGTTTCAGTCAAATCACGTCCATTTTTCCGTAATGGTCTGTGGGGGTTATTTGGCGAAAAAATTGACGCATTAGATTATTATACAAACCAAATATCAATTATAGATGAAGAGATTAAAAATGCAAGAAATTATCATTATGCTGCAACGCCAACAGCTTTTATAACAATGGATTCTGTTGCAACTGCTCAAACCTTAGCACAAGCAGTCATCGATCCAAGAATTGGTTTTTTGATTACGAGTCCAGCACCTGCTCCTGCTGATATTATTTGGGAGAATGCTACTTTGCCAAGTCATTCGAGAAAGTTAAAGATATATTATATAACTGTCATAACTGGTATTTTAGGTGTTATATTTATTTTTCCAGTTGGTTATCTTGCAACACTTTTGAATTTTAAATCGATCAAAAAGTTTTGGCCTGATTTGGCAAAATTTTTATCAAACCATGAATGGGCAAAAAAAATCGTAATTGATTTGTTACCTGTTTATTTGTATACATTCTTAAATGGTTTAATTCCATTTTTATATGTTTGGCTGTCCTCTAAGCAAGGTTTTATTTCATATGGCGAGGAAGAATTATCTGTTGTTTCAAAAAATTTCTTTTATGTCTTTGTCAATCTTTTCCTTGTTTTTACAATGGCTGGGACTGCATCTAATTATTGGGGTTATTTATCTGATTCAAAACAATTGGCATTACAGTTAGCTCAATCATTGAGGGGTTTAGCTTCATTTTATGTTGATACAATTGTACTTCAGGGAATTGGTTTGATGCCTTTTAAACTTTTACCAATTGGTAGAATTTTTCAATTTATACTATTTTGGTTATCACATTCTAAAAAGTCAAAAGATTCTAAATTTAGTTTCAAATTTTCGATAGGTAAACCAACATCAAGGGAAATTATTGAATTATATCAACCTCCAAATTTTAATTTTGGGCTTCAGTTACCACATCCTTTGTTAACTTTAATTATTACATTAATTTATTCGGTGATTTCAACAAAAATTTTGAGTTCTGGACTAGTTTACTTTATTATTGGTTATTATGTGTATAAATATTTGCTTGTTTATATTTATGTTCATCCACAACATTCAACGGGTAAAGTCATGCCAATTATATTCCGCAGAATCATCTTAGGTTTATTACTATTCCAATTGACAGTTGCTGGTTCTCTAGCATTAGAAAAATCCTGGATTCTAGCAATGTGTTTAATCCCATTACCTTTATGCACCTTAATGGTTTTATGGTACTTTCAAGAAAAATTAAAACCTTTAAGTGTTTTCATCGCATTGAGAGCAATTGAAATAGATGAGAATGATAATAAATTTAAAGGTTCTTTGTCCTCAACTACTGGTACAAATAAATACTCTGACAAAACAATTAGGACAATTAAAAGAAACGAAACTAATAATAAAAATACCGATATATCAGTTGGTAATACATCCAATATTTGGAGTAATAATATTTTTAGCAATTCATATGATAATATTGACAATAATGTCACTGGTGCGAACTCACCAACTTCAGTCATGGTTAAAAATTTGAAGACATCGGCAACAATTGATGAAAGACGTGAACAAAATCAAAGTTATGACTATCCAAGACTCGTTGGTAAACTTGAAGGTCCATGGATTGGAATTGAAAATGCCGAGAATAATAATACCACCACCACCAATAATAATGATACTTGGATCCTAGTATGGACTAGTGATGGCATCATTCGTAAAAGGATTTTCAATGAAACAAATCAAACCAATTTGTAAAACTACTATTTATATAAATAATATGTGTGTATATTATGCTATTACCTTTAGAACTAATCTATATAAATAATATGTGTGTATATTATGCTATTACCTTTAGAACTAATCTATACTTCACCTAAGATGTATTCACCCAATTCTTCTAACATTCTAATGCCAACTTTAAACATTTTCCAATCATCTAAACCGATATCTCTAACGGAAATACCCCAAATTGCAGATGCAAAAAACACTATAATTACATGGGATAAGATTATTCTGGTAAGTTCACTCATTAAAACAACAGCAGTTACATTATAATAGTAATTTTTGGCGTTAATAATATTGTGATTTCGTTGTTGGTTTTTTATTGATGTTTTTTTGATGACATTTGGATTTATGAAAACTATATAAATTGCTTCGATAAGTAAAAACAAATGAACAATTCTAACCAAAAACCTAGTTGCATGTAAAATTGGTGAATCATACGGCCAAATGAGCATGACTATTGGAAACAATTTGATTATATTTGATATCAGAACCGTAGTTATCATCATTTGAAATATTTTCTTGAACGGTGGTTTTGGAGTTTTCAAAATTTTATAATCTAATAATTTATCATCATTAGTGGGATTGCTATTATAATTGTTGTTATTGTTGTTGTTACCGTTACAATTCTGAATGGTTGAAGAAGAATAAGATGCCTTCGGTACACGTAGTTGATATAACAATGAACTACTATAATTTGACGTAGAGAATCGGGTTATGGATTCAGAGGGCGATGCAGCTCTCGAAGGCAGTGGTGAACAGTTTGGCGAGCTAGTAAAAGTTGGAACTAATGTAGTTTCATTGAAAGGTAACCATTGTAATCCAAAATATGTTAAACCTAAGCATAATATTAGATTTTGTAATATTGTTGCAGATAGAAAATAAATATATTGAATTGGACCTTTAAGAACTAATGAAATAATTAATGATGTTTGATCCTCCTTTTCAATGAAGCTTTTTTCCTGATATGCCCATGTTACATAAACTTCAAATAAAAGCATGAGTATCCCTAATCGAAAAACTAGTGGTGTTAGTGAGATACTATTTGTAGAATTAGAGGTAGGTTCTGATGTTGAATTAAATTTGGATGTATATGGTGTTTTTATATTTAGTGCATTCTGAGACTTCGTAGATCTTAAAACTGGGTTTAGTGATACCCTGGATGCAGAGCTTTTAAGAGCAGCAGGGCGTCCTGGATTTGTAGATGAGGTAAGAAAGACATTGTATATTGTATGTCTATAAGCACAAGGTTTCATTAGAATCAAATCAATAAATAATAATACATTATCATATTCAATGTATTTATCAGCCGTGGTGTTACAGTGCTGACATAATAACAACCGCAAATGGGATTCTCCATATATCTCATAAAGTGCAGGCAGAGAACTACCACAATTAATGCAGATAAACGGCTCCTGTTCTGATGTTTGCACTATACATTCCATTTTGGGTTCCCCAAAGAAAGGAGCAACATATTATTTGAACACATCAAACAAGAAACCGTTGCATACAATTTTTTCTATTTTCATATTTCAGATCTTTCAAATACATGTCAGTCTTTCTTCTTTTTGTCTGTTTCATTAACTCTCTCACTAAACACTAAAACATCAACCGACACCAGCAATGTCAAGTAGACAAGCAGTCTGTAAATACTACAAACAGGGGAAGTGCCAATATGGGGAGAACTGTCGATTTTACCACCCACCTCAGTCAGGATATGGTAATTACAACAACAATAATAATTATAATAATACCGGCTATAACAATAATGGCTATAACAATACTAATAAAGGATTTGGTGGTGGATTTTCTAATAATGGGTTCAATAACAATAACAACAATAATTCGAACAATCCACCGACTGTGGAAACTATTCAACAGTTTTGCGATCCAAGATCAATGAATCGTAAAGAAACTGAAATAAGGACAGATATGTCTGAAATTTCTGAAATGACAGCAATAAGTAACCATGTTTTTACAAGTTATTCATTAAAGCCACCGGCAAGCGTCAATTTGATAAATCGAGATTTTTCTTATGAAGAAGATAGAGTTCAATACTATGTAGCAAAATCAACAAATTCCATACCACAATATCAGCAACAAATAAATGCCAGACACGCAGATATGAACAACTCAATAAATTTCATAAAAAATAATACACAAAAGGCAGTTAGGTATCTTCAGTTAGCTCTTCAAAATCCATCAACCAACCCCAAGCCTTTATTACCACCACTTGATTTAAATGCCAGCCAATCTTTAATACAGCCTGCTGGAAATAGTATATTTGGAGCATTTGGAAATGTAGGTGACAATAGCTTAACAGCAGGAAATCCCTTTGGTGGTCAAGCGGCATCTAATCCATTTGGTGCATCATCCACATCTTCAACTGGAGCCTTTGGATCCTCAGGTTTTGGGTCATCATCGTTGAGCACCGGAGGGGGTGCATTTGGGAGTCAAACAATTAATTTATCACCGTTTTCAACGGGTCAAAATGATAATAACACAAATAATACAAGTGCAGGATTTGGTAGTTCACCATTTGGAGGTGCTAAACCTGCTGGAGGTGCATTTGGTTCAAGCGGATTTTCTGGATCTGAAAGCACTTCCAATGCGTTTGGAGGATCAGCTAATACGACATCGAATCCTTTCGGTGCATCTTCTACAACATCAGAGACAAATAAACCAGCACCGTTTGGCAGTTCAGGATTTGGAAACACAGGATTTGGAAACACAGGATTTGGAAACACAGGATTTGGAAACACAGGATTTGGAAATGCAGGATTTGGAAGTACCGGTTCAAATACGACAACTGCATCTAATCCATTTGGAGCAAGTATAACAACTGGAATAGGTCCATTTGGAAACAATACTGCTGCAACCACGAATAATCCATTTGGTGCATCTAATACCACGTCATCTACACAGAACACCTCAAGTCCATTTGGCAATGCTGGAGCACAAATCAATCCATTTGGTGGACAACCTACCAATAATGCCAGTCAATTTGGAAGCCCTGCGTTTACAAATAACACAAACCAGCCATCAGCATTTGGTGCATTTGGATCATCTGCAGCTGCATCTAGTCCATTTAGTGGATCGTCACCTGGGTTCAAACAGTGTGATGTGGGTAATGAACAGACTAAACTCGAAGACGTTGGTGACGAAATCGTTGCACTCTTCATGGCCGATACCTTTGTAATTGGTAAAGTGCCTGACATTCCACCACCTTTGGAACTTTGCTAAACCAATTTATATACATTACTAAAATTACAGTTTACACTATATAGATGTTTCTAACTTGTGAAATTACTTTATCACCCAAATCTTAACAATTCTTCAAGATGAGAAGGCATAAATGAAACTAATAATTCTCAGGGAGCTAAGAACCCAGTTATGAGTGCAATGGGAACACTCACAAACAAAATAAAAAGTGCCAGTGAAACTACAAAAGAATGGTGTTTTCATTAATAGAAATGACTATACGATGATATCTTCAGAATCTTCTTTTGAGTAGTATCAAAACTTTAACCATATCCAACTGAAATTGGTCCTAGAATGATTCTTTTGAAAAAAGCTATGAATATACATAAGATGAATACACAAGTAATAAATTGGTATTTAATAGCATATTATATTGAATATCAAACTGCTGATGGTTTTAATAAAAATAACCTTAAGAATCGAGTATATTATAAGTTAAGCCTGCTTGTATAATCGGATTAGTGGTGTGTCTGTATGGTTTACAGCATGGCAAAAACTAAATAGAAATAATAATAATAGATGGAAAATAGGATATACCGGATATGATTTCAATAATATTTTCGTAATATAAAATTCATGATCGATTTTACCTTGATAATGTTATTACTTTGGTCAATAGTAATAATAATGATGATGATGTGGTGAATAGTAATGATGGTGATAGTAGCCTTTTACAGATGAAGATGATAAGCAAATCTAGTTAACCATTAAATAGGATTTCTTCTTGTATTCTTCTTAATTCTTGCTATTCTTTCTTTAAAAGTTTTATTCTTCCAGTCAATAATCTTTCCCGCCTTTATTAATATCATAATTTTTTCTATACTCTGTATTTGAAAATGATTAAAATATTCAACACTTTAAGAGTGCCAAGTCTATAAACGAATTGGATACTTTCAACAGAATGAGACCTTCAACTTACCAAGATTATGCCAATTGTTCGGGGTATCAACCAGCACTCTGGTTTGCCAGATGTGCAGCATTATATGCTCCAACAACAACTGAAATGCGCTCACTTGTCATACTGTATGCATATTTATAAACCTTCAAAGTATCCCTTAAGACTTGCATTTGCTGTTTAGAACCATCACATATTTGGGATAAACTAGTTTCCATATCTTTTCTCATGAATGGTTTAGTTAACGACATATCTTCAAATCCAATTTTGCTAAACCCATCAGCCAGTCCATATCCTAACACAGTCGGCTGTAATACTTCTCTCGATAGTTTTCCATTGCCCATTTTAACTTTAGTTATGTATTCACGAGTTAAAATTTTATCAATATGATCTGCAATTGTTGCATCCGTGCCAATTCCATTTGAATCCATCAATGCAATTAATTCAGTTTCTGTCAATGGCTGGGGTGGTGAAGTGTGACCCGATTGAATAGATGCATCTGCAATTGGTATACGTTCACCAACATTTAACTCAGGTAATGTTTTATTTGATGATGTCCAATTTGAATATTTATATATATCTAAAAAATTTCTTTGTAACACTATATCACCTGAAGTTGCAAAAAACTCTGTATGCCATTGAACGAGTATTCTAGTTTGTGAACCCTTTGCATCTAACGAGCAACAGGCTAAAAATCTTCTAACTATATATTCATAAACAGTTTTCTCTTTACCTGTTAAATTACTGGCAAATTTAACTGGATGAATTGGTGGGTGAGCTTCATCATCATTTTTACCACGACGTGGGGTTCTAAATTTATGATTTGATTCATCTAATAACATCTTTGCATAGTCCCCCCATTCATTAGATTCTTCTTGTAGTTGAATATAATGCTTAAAATCCATTGTCTTAGGAAAACTATCCGTTTCCGTACGTGGATATGAAATAAAACCTTGAGTGTATAGTTTTTCAGCAATATTTAAAGTTTCCTTTGCACTTAATTTGAAGAACAATGAACAATCCTTTTGCAATTGAACAGTTGTTAGTGGTAATGGAGCATACCGAGTTGAAGGACTTTGATCAATTTTCTTAACAATTGCAAATTCCTTTTGGTTTATAATACAATCCTGGTAAATACAAATAGTTAATAATCTATCAAATAAATGATTTCTTTGCCATGAAAATGGAAATTTTTTACGACCTTTTTTCAAATTTAATTTTATCATCCAAAATTCCTCAGGTTTGAAAGATTTTATTCGTTTATATCTGTCGACAACAAATCCCAATGTTGGAAATTGGCAAGTACCATAACTTATGGTGAGATCTTTAGAATTTTTGTTATTATTCGAACCACCATTTCTTTTCAATACAGGTTTAAAATGATCAGATAATAATCTTGTCAAACAATAACCAACACGTAAATCAACTTCTATTCTAGTTGCAACTGCATTAATTGCCAATTTATCCAATTTAACAGGATTACAAGCAGCCTTATAAATATGTGAATTTTCAAGATGGGAAAATTTGGCTCTATAAGTTGAATCTAAATTGAATGATTGGTTGCCCTTTTGAGCTTCATGCATTATCTCCCAACCAATATATTCACCTTCTCTATCGCAATCTGTCCAAATCATTAATTTATCAGCGGTTTTAGCTAATTCGATTATATTGGCTGCAATTTTTTTTGAATCTGGATTCGAACATACTTTTACAATAGGAGCATGTAATAAATCATCATGTGGTACATTCCCCCATTCATAACCTGGTGCAAACTGTGTATCTAATATATGACCGGAAACTGCAGTCATGACGACTTCACAGTTCCCCCATTGTGGAAACATAAAATTAAATATGTAATTCTTCACGTACTTATTTTTGGTGTCTTTTGTACGAAAATGGTTCTTGGAAAGAATACTGGCCACACCTTTTGATATTGAGTTCTTTTCGGCCACACAAAGAACTCTCATCGACCTTTTTATTGGCAAAAACACCTATATTGTGCCGAAAGAAAGAACCATTAAATGGTAACATGAATCGAACGCGTTTGACACTTTGAGAATTATCAGCACTTTTCAAACGCTTTTAATAACGAATCTTCTTTATCAAATTTGACCATATCGACGGATCTGTTACACAATCAGACCGATGTTTGTAATAAGGCGACTCTTTTCTACATCAGCACAACGGTCGATGGATTCATGTTCTGCTAGATTTCCACCAAATTCGGAACACATTTTACAAGCAACAACTTTGAAACATTATCATTTTAAATCATTAACAAACTACGAAGATGCATCCAAGGTACAGAATAGTATAGTTAACAGACATTTAGAATATAAAATTAAAAATAAGAATTCAAGAGCTATAGTGCCATCTATTTGTCCAACGATACTTACATTTGAGATCAATTCTGTTTATACAGGTGGTAAAAGAGAAAAAGATTCACAAAAAGCAACTAAAATACCAATGCAGGAATCAGGATCTAATATGACATCTATTGGCGTTCCCTACGTGCAAACGGATAGAGGTGGACAAGTAACATATCACGGACCTGGACAACTAGTTGCATATTTTGTATGGGATTTGAAGTTATGGAAAAATCTAACATCTAAATGTTTTGTTAATTTCATCGAAAAATGCAGTTTGAAAACTATTGAAAATGCAGGTGTGAATAACGTGTGTACTACAGAAAACACTGGAGTATGGATTAAAAAGAATGACGTTATATTTGAAAAAATTTCAAGTATCGGATTAAATTTAAAAAGAAATGTAACATCTCATGGATTGAGTATAAACCTGAAACCTAATCTAAAGTACTTAAATAATCCAGAGTTTATAATGTGTGGACTGAATGGATTTCACCAAACAAGCATAGAGAATGAAATCGGTGAAACTAACTTAAATGTTGCGAAATTGGGTGACTTGTTATGTAATGTTGTCGAAGATCGAATGAACAGCTATATGATTAACGCTGTTGGTGATAATAAATATAAATTACACATTGAAAAGACTGAATTTGAAGATATATCAGATTTTTTCAAATACTGAACCAACTTCTTGTATATCAAGTTTTGTAGATTGCTTCTGTTAAATTATGATTAAATATATGATGTTTGTCATATTCTGATAAAGTATTTGAAATAGATATCTAAAAAATGAAACATAATTTATTTAAACTCTATAAGAGGGATGAAAAAAAAGCATCAATGACAAAAGGTTTATAAAATTTAAGTAATATGACAATTCATGTTACTAGTATATATTATTGAATTAATAATTTTATTTAAAAAAAAAGATTCAACCATGCTATTTTGAATATTATAATTAGTTTAGTTGTTTTTTTTAATGTCCGTGGCATTTGATAAACCGTTGATCAGATTATTGAGTAAAAGGTGAGGTATATAAAGATGTGGAGTAGAAAAATGACAAAAGTGCCGAAGGGTATGGTTTTATGAATGTCACAGTTTTATGTAATTGTTTATAGCCCAACAATTTTTTAGGCTGACCGTATTTACTTGATTATCTGTATCCACAGTAAATGATGGCAATTCACAAGGATCATTACTTACGTCATAATCCTTTGAAAATAAGCCAGTATTCGTTTTCTCAAAATCCAGAATCATGTCGTTTTTGTTCCTAAAATTAATTTTGTTTTTAATACTCAATTCAGGTTTAATTCCATTATTCAAATTCAAATAATTATATTCCCCAATATAATTGCCATATTTTAAATCCAGTGAAATTTTTTGAATTTCAGCTAATTTATCACTAAATTTCCAATTGTTTAACAAACTTTCACATCTTTCCTCATTTGATAATTCTGACATACCAGAAAACTCAGGTATATTCAAATGTAGTAAAATTTCTTTAACTCTATGAAATCTAGTTGTCATAAATTTAATGAATCTAATTATATATATACCATATATTTTGTAATCTTTTATTGTCAATAGCTTGTATAACTTTAGTAATTCATCAACGGAATCATAGTCCATTTCTTTTAATCCTGAAAAGGGATTTCCCATGAAGTTTCTAATACCTGGAACCAAAGCTTCCAAATGCAATCTCAGTGATAAAAATGTTAATTGAATCAAAATAATTCTTTCGAAATCTTCGTTTATGACTTTTTTATTTGCATTTTCACTTGTCACTCTTTTTTGGTTTTCAGAGTACTTTGTTAAATTGATTAAATCATACGGAAATATTTGATGCCATTCACTTACAACCCTAACAATGTAATCTCTATCATAGCCCAATAAAGATTTAGGTTGTCTATAAACTTTGAAGAATCGCGAATGCTTTTCAAGAAAGTTATCCAAGTTGACATAAGAAGCTAGCCAAACTTTGCTTTTAAAGGTTTTAGGTTTTTGTAATTTCAGACCTTGGAGCTTGAAATGTAATTCGTTTAATAATTCTGCATTATAATTTTGGATAATCAAAAGCTTTTCAAGCGGGAAAATGGATGTACTATAAGTTATGAGTGAATCATTAAATTTATTTGATGATCTTTCAGTTTCATCGATAATAACAGAAAACTTACCTGTTGTGAAAGTATCGATAAATTTGATGCATTGCTGACTTTGGTCCACACTAATACTGTAACTATAACCAGAATTGTAATGATAAGGAGCACAGCAACATAAAATTATAAAACCAGCTAACATATTTTCCTTTTTATAGATGGGAAATTGTGAATAATGTGGTAAATAGAAGTTGTTTAATAAATTCATTACATCAAATAAAGTATCGGCTGAGGTATTTTCCAAAACTTTACAAATATGGGTTCTCATTTGTTCATGCATTAAAGGTAGGATTGATATTTGCTTGCATAGTGTATTTTTGGCAACATCAAAAGCAAATAATAGCATTGCTTTTCTAGTTAATTGGTTATATAGCAAACCACAACTTATTAAACCTCCGTAGAGATTTCCAAGATGTTCTTGGATATTAAAGCTGCCTCCATATTTCGAAAAGAAGGTATCCATTGAATTATTTCTCAAGTTGTCAAATAATGAATAGGCCTTCTCTAAAAGGGGTTCATACATTTTATAATCTGTATTCCTATAAATTTTGAAAACTTTATTGACTTTTCTGGTGGAACTTGATAAGATTGAGTCATCAGAATTTGGGAAATAATGTTTGGAATTGTCAAATAATGCTAGTGGTGGTGATAGTTGCTCATTATTTTTATTTTCTGCTTCGTCAACGTCCTCATCTGTGTCAGAAGAAGAGTAGCCAGCTGAATAAAAGCCAGGTCTTTTGATCAAATAATCACCACTCTTTTTCAATTGTTGTTTGAACTTTGAATAGTCAAAAAATGTGTGTTGTAGTAGTGGACTATCTGAGCTCCTTTTAGACAAATTGCTATCAACTACGTTTGAATCATCATGATATTGGTTGCGTGAATGTCCAGGCAGCTGTAAATTACAATCAGAGCAGTTAGCATCTGGACAATCAGATAATTTACCTGATGACATTAGCTGTAGTGGTAATGATGCAGGCTCGGAGGATGACCTTAGTGATTGTTGGGGGGTGTCGAAGTGGTGAATACCTTCCGAATCTAAATCATACTTTGTATGAATTGATTTTTCATATGTATATTTCACAGATATGTTTGAATCAATGAACCTATGTATGAAATTTGAGTTTAGTTTCATATCGTTGTGTATAGAAAAGTTACAATTACTGTTTTGTTCAATCGTAGTATTCAAATTTGAGTTTAGTATTCCATTAATTTGGGTGTTCATACGATTTGTGTTGATGTTTTTGTTGTCATTATTGTCATTACCATTGTCCACATTATCATTCGAATGATAATAGAAACCGGTTTTGTTAATTTTCCGTTCAGCCTTTTCTTTACGTTCCGAATTGTCACTCTTTTTGACTATCCGTTTCTCAATTTTGTCATCAAAATAGTCGGACTGGATCACGGGGTCAACGACAGTCGAATTGTCACCAGGCATGTTTGTATCATCATCATTGAGACGTTTCAGATTCATCAGTTGTTGGAATTCGGAAGGCGGCATGAACAAATAAGAACAGGAATCGTGTCTACGTTGACAGTTGTTGCAGATAGGCAATGTTTCGTCACATTTGATCTGCCGCCTTCTGCAGTTGGAACACCCGAGCTTGGAGTTGGTGTGTTTCGTCCTGGTCCTTCTGACCTTGTCGGCGGCCATGGGGTGTGTGTGGGGGTGTTGTACTATGGAAGGTGGCGATTTTCTCTAAAGACAGAAGCCCGACGGTGTGTTTGCAAGAGGTGTTTGTAATGGCCGATAGCTGCTGCGACGCTGGACGGGACGGGTGGTTGTGGTGTAGACAGACGTGGGTGTAGACAGACAGGACAGGACCCACACAGACCTCCAAAGAAGAACGGTCAGAGAAGAAAGAACAGAGAAGAAAGAACAGATAAGAAAGAACAGACCTGCGACAGCAGAAGCAGCCATGGCAGTCCAACCTCTAATGGGCCGTTCTCTGGCCAGAGACAGTCTCCACGGTATGGTGGTACTATTCACTATTAGCTATTAGCTATTAACTATTAACTATTAACTATTAACTATTAACTATTAACTATTAACTATTAACTATTAATTACTCGTGGTTTATATTACTTTCTATTATACAGATCATTGCCAGAACCGGGAAAGACTGGATAGCGGGTCCATGTAGTAGAAAAGCACCATGGACAACACAACAACCCCACTGTATTTGAGCACCGTGGAAGATAGCGTTTGCAGAAGAGAATGGGATATCGTAGCAGCCTTGTCGTTCTTGGCACTCTTTTCCAGCTGCTGGATCTTTTCTTGCAACGTAACCACCAGAGACTCCTGTTCTGCAGTGGCATGTTCACACTCTTTCAACTTATCTTGCAATGCAATAATTTCATTCTTCAACCCGTTTTCCACCCCTTTCATTTCAATTTCTCTGCTCTTTGCAGTACATAAATGTCGACGAGTTTGGTCCAGTTCTGCAATGGACTTCCGCAACTGGTCTTCCATTTTGGTATACTTGTCTTCATTCTTATAATTATCATCAGTAGTATTATTATTTGGCTGATGTGGTTCTGTGTGTACAGTGGAAAAATCTTTCTTTAGCAATTTATCATACATTTTAAAAATTGCTGTGCTTTCATATCCTGCAATGGAATTATTGTAATTTTTAACAAAAGTATTCATTTCCCTTAATCTCTGTTGTTGGATATATTCATTATTAACTGCAATTATTAATTTCTTAACTATTTCTTGTGGGGTTGGAGTTGGTGTTGATTTTAAATCTAAATTTGAAACAAATTTTCCAGTACTGGTATTATTCTGCTGCTGCTGCTGCTGCTGCTGCTGTTGTTGTCGTTTTGGTTTAGAAGTAATTAACTTTAGTAAATCGTCGTCGTCGTCATCATCATCATCATCATTGTTATGACCCCTATTATTAATCTTATCCTCGATATTATTTGGCTCATCTGTAATAACAATATCATCCACAATTTCACCAAATAACAAAGCATCAAAGGTATTATTGAACAATTTCATCTTTTTAATAATAAGATCATCTTTATTATTAATGTCATTAACTAAAGCTTGGAAATTTTTCAACGTTAAAAAGTCAAATTCTTTAACAATACAAGTTATTTTTTTATGAGCCATTTGACTTTCCAACGTAGTACCTAAATCAATTTTATCATTGAGCACTAATTTATAGTCTTTATAAGGTTCTAATTTTTTGTCGTTTATAAATGTACCATTGGATGATTTCAAATCTCTAATGAATAATGAATTATCCTTTACAAATAATTCGGCATGATTTCTACTTAAAACTCTTGAATCAAAGAAACCATCGGTTATTTTGTTACTTGTTTTAGGGGTATTTTGACGTCCAATTTTCAGCGTGTCTGGGAACGTTGGTATATTAAGTACTTTCAAAAATTCGTTTGGTTGATCTGGTGAAATTAATTTAATGACATGAACATGTTTTTTTAACTTAGGAATAGAAGGAGAAGACGAAGATGGTGGTGGAGTTGACGTCAGAGATAGTGGCATTGTTTGTGTCGTTGTTTGTGTTGCTGCTGTTGCTGTTGTTGTCGATTTTTCAGGTAAAGGTTTACGCAGTTTCATTGGAGGTTTGACTAATAACGAAGAAGATTGTTGAGGTTTCAGAGGAGGTGGGACAATTGGGGCTGGAGATTGTGTCGATATTGCCAGAACCGGTGTTTTCGTGTTTGTATCTTCTATAGATGCAGCTGGTTGGTTGGAGACATTGTGAGAAAGATCAACTTTGGTAGCTTTGTTGATGGAAACGGGGTCATTTGCAGACGTAGACAAATCTGCAATTGCGGTAGGTGCCATGGGATGGAAGTTCTGTTGGGTTTTCGAAGACGCTCTCTTGCGAGGAGAGGCCAGTGGCGGCATCTGAAGGGACATTGGGGCGACAGAGGCGATGTGGATGCAGACAACAGGAACAATAACAAGGTTCTACCCAGAGAAAAAGTGTTGAAGATAGAAAAAGAGCCAAATGGCGAATTCATGAAAGCGAAGAGGTGCACCGAGTTTATAACAGGTGTCTTCACACTTTTACCCTGCAGTTTGTCCACAGTGCTTCGCCTTCTCCCCCTTGTGCAGCTACTATGTCCTACAGAGGCCAATTCAACAACAACAACGGCAACGGCAACAACAACTTTGGCAACTTTGACGCCCATCACGTCCCACATTCCGTCAGAAGATCATCGTCTGCGCTCGATGTCATCAACGGTTTGATCCCGTCAGATCATCCTCTGGTGAAGAAGTTCGAAGGCGTTACCGACCAATTGGACACCACATTAGACACCTATCTCGGTTTTGCCAAACCATATGTGCCTGCAATCGGTCGTTTCTTCATTGTTGCCACCTTTTTGGAAGATTCTTTAAGAATTACAACACAATGGAAAGAACAAGTCTATTATCTTTCAACATTCCGTCATTTATATGAATGGATTGTCAAGTTATTCCTTTTTGCAAATATCTGTGGTATGGTCGTTGGTTCATCTTTGATCATTTTACGTAAACAACCTATTATTTCTACCATAATGCTTACCTCCATTGTTCTTTTACAAGGTTTAGTATACGGTTTGTTCTTTGATGCATCATTTTTCTTAAGAAATATAAGTGTCATTGGTGGATTATTATTGGCATTATCTGATTCCTTAGTTATTGATAAAAGATCACTATCTATGCCTGGTTTACCAATGCTTGAAACTAAAGATTATAATAAAAAATATTTCCTTTTGGCTGGTAGAATTATGTTAATTGTTCTATTTTTAACTTTTACACTTTCGATTTCTTGGTCATTTATTACATTGATTATTATTTTAATTGGTTTCTTTGCTTGTGTTTCTATTGCCATTGGTTACAAAACCAAATTTGCTGCTTCCATCTTAACCCTATTATTAACCGTTCACAATTGCGTTACAAATCATTATTGGACTTATCCATATAAGGATACAAGAAGGGATTATTTAAGATACGAATTTTTCCAAACTTTAAGTATTATTGGTGGTTTGTTACTTATTGTTAATACAGGTGCAGGTGAATTATCAATCGATGAAAAGAAAAAGAAGTTCTAAAAACTTCATTTAAGTCACACAGATCAAACAATTTCTTTATATTTATAATAAAAATCTTATTATTATTGTATACATCGATTTATCTATTTTGTATAAAAAAAACTGACTCATAACATGGAACATATTAGTAACCTTATTTACATGACTTTTTTGCAGCTACTTAGTTATCAAGGATTTGTCTAACCCTTTCACCGTTTGCTCTCTCCATACCTTTTAATTCCATATCATAAATACCTCTACCTTTAGTTAAGGATCTTAATTTATTTAAATAACCAATCATTTCACGTAATGGAGCTTCACTTATAATGACCATTTTATTAACACCATTATTGTTTTGAAGATATTGCATTGTTGGATCAAATGGAACATAAGTTTTTTCCATTTGATTTTTATTCCATTGTAAATTTTCCAAATTACTTAAATCATTCTCATTTTCAATACTTAGAATTTTGGCATTTCTAACACTCATTAAATCTTGTGATACATTACCAACATCAGATTCTAATACAAATGTTCTAACATTCATAATTGGTTCTAATAATGTGAAATCTTTATCCATTAATTGATTTAATCCTTTATTAATTGCCAATCTTGTGATTTTAATTAATTCACTAACATTATTTAAATCTTTCAATTCTGGTACGTACCAACCATTGATATAAATAATAATGTTTTGTAATGGTAATCTAGCTAATCTACCTCCCATTTGTAATGATCCGGTAACACCACTTAACATTGAATTTATGATTTTTTCATAACTTACATCACAATTCCAAATATTTTTTTCCAATTCTTTTAAAACGTTCGCCGGTTTAGCATTAGAATCAAATATAACTGCAGTGTTTATATCTAATAAATGAACATCTTCATCATCATTGAAAGTTTTGGTACTATGTAAAGATTCAATCATTTCTTCAAATTCACATTCAAATGGGTAAATAGAAACAGAAATTCCAAATTGTGGTAATTCGATATCATTTGGATTTTCAAACATTTCAACATTATCGATTTCCTTTAAAATTGTTTCCTTATAGGTAACAGTAACATCACCAATATCAGCATTAACGTTCATATCATTAACTAATCTATCTTTAGTGATTTCCAGATGTAATTCTCCCATACCTGATAAAATGGATTGTCCAGATTCTTCATCAAAGGATAATTTCAAAGATGGATCTTCCTTTAATAAAATTTCTAATGATGAATCAAGTTTACGTTTACCAGCAACTGTTGATGGTTCAATAGCAACAGAGAAAACTGGTGGTGGTATATCGATAGGTAATAATTTCAAATTTGATTCGGTTTTAGTAATGCTATTTGAATTTTTATTGATGGAATGACTAATTAATGTATCACCGGTGGAAATTTCGTCAGTACCTGTAATGACACCAATATTACCAGCAGATAAATATTTCACATCTAATGTTGAATCACCATTCATAATTAATAATTTACCAATCTTGATTTTTTCTCCGCTTCTTGAATTTATGATGGTTGAATTAGGTTGTAATTTACCACTGTAAACCCTAACGAAAATCATTAATCCTCTGTTTGGATGGTTGATGACTTTAAATGCCAATGCGGTTGTTAAATTCTTGTTGTTGTTCACAATACAACCTAATGATGGATCGATTATACTTGGAACATCGGCGGTGGTTTTGGTTTCATTATTATTGCTGGTGTCGGTGGTGTTGCTGTTATTTTTCCTGTTTTTCTTCTTTTTGCTCAAGCTGCTTGTTAACCCACCACCAATAACTTTAGGTGGTTTGGTATCAATTGGTGATGGTAAATAATCAACGATTGCATCTAATAAAGGCTGAACACCGATATTTTTAAAACTGGAACCACATAAAATCGGAGTTATTTCACCCGCCAATGTTTGTTCTCTAATAACTTTATTCAATAACTTACTTGAAACTTTTGTGTAATCTTCATCACATTCGAAAAAATTATCAATAATTGAATCATCTAATTCACCTAATGTTTCAATAACTGCTTCTCTACATTTTAACATTTCATCATAAATTTCAGGATATTTACAAGCTGGATCATCTGATAAATCGAAGATTTCAACTTCTTTACCATTAGTGATCAAAGATTCATTCCAAATGATTAATTTTTGATTGATTATATCCACGATACCTTTGAATACATTATTTTGGGTATCATCCTTTTCAAAATATGGGGTATTTATTAAAATCGCCCTGGTACCCAATCTACCAACGATTTCTTTAACGGTTCTACCAAACCCTGCACCATCTCTATCCATTTTATTGATGTATGCAATGGTTGGAATATCCAAATCTTTAGCTTGTTTCCAGACTTTTTCAGTTTGTGCTTCAACACCGGCAACGGCGTCCAAAATGGTGACTGCCCCATCTAAAACTCTCAATGATCTGATGACTTCAAAGGTGAAATCAGCATGTCCTGGGGTGTCGATGACGTTAATTTTATTGGATTTCCATGGAATTGTAACTGCAGCACTTTGAATTGTTATACCACGATCTTTTTCTTGTGTCATATAATCCGTGATGGTATCACCTTGATCCACGTTACCTATTCTGTTGGTGAGACCTGAATAATACAATAGTCGTTCGGTTGTTGTTGTTTTACCAGCATCGATGTGTGCAATTATCCCGATGTTTCTGATCGTTGAAATTGGAGCTTTCAAGATTATGTCAGATTCATAAGATGTGGAGGGTTCTGCAAATTTTGGGGGATTTGTAGAGAACTTTCTGATTGTTTGTTTAGCCAACGGATAATATGGGTGGACGGATTTCCATATTGTTCTACCAAACGACATGGCTGGGTATTCAGTTGTATGGATGGTGTTTATTCAGTTTCATGTATTGAAATATTCTGGTAAATGCGAAATTATTGGATTTTCTTGAGATGGTAGCGCATACTTAATATCCTGCATACCGTATATTAAGGTCGACACGCGCTATGCCTACCATACCGTAACCATTTGTACTATATTGAATGTGTCTTTACTTATGTCATATTAATATATTCTCAAATGGGATTAAATGTTTTAGCAGTGAAACCTATTGCATTAAGCGATATACATACTTTAGTTTAAACTAGTTATGAGTGAGTTGAGTGTAAAAATATTTGATCTGCAGTAAATGTAAATCAAATCAGTAAATAAATCTTAACTGTAATATAG